>QANT01002465.1:94197-201458 GCA_003254885.1 Purshia tridentata
TGGAAAAAAAAAAAAAAGAGAAGATGAGCCGAGAAGAGTAAGAAGAGGAAGTAAAACCGAGAAACATCCTACTCGTTCAAAATCGCAGACGGAAGACTGAAAGAGAGAGAGGCGGAGCGGTGCAAGACACTAACCGAACCTACATCCTCACCAGTCGCGATTCCTGGTCAGTTTTCTCTTCTTCCCGGTTTCTCATTTGTTCTTATTTAGGGAGCCTGCTAACGGCGCCGTTTTGAACCCAATAGAGGAATAAAACCCTCTTTCTTTGAGTTGGGGCTTCTTCTGCTTGGTCGGTTGCCATTGATTTCACTGCATTAAACTATTAAAAAAAGAAATTGCTTGTTTATTTTTATAAAATATAGTAGCTTTCTTATAATTTGTTTGTTGGCACTTGGCTTTGCTTTATGTTTCTCTTTGTTAATTATATTAGCTTTTGTTAAACTTGAGCCCGAAACTTATTTAAAGTAATAACTTTATATATTCGTTCTTTTGTATTTTTTATTTTAATTAAATAGCTCTTTTTTCTTTTCAGATTGAGTAGTTTTCATCATGTCTTGGTGCACGATTGAGTCCGACCCAGGTATAATTTTCGTAATTCATTGTGTGTGTGTGTGTGTATGTGTGTGTGAATGTTTATATATAGAGTTGATTTGTACTGATATGTTGTAATTAATCTCTTCATCACATTTCTTTGGGCCCTTGGGGCTGTTTTAATGAAATCCTTCATTTCATGGCCAGAAAAAATAAAATTTCTTCCTCACATTTTGTTATACTTTCCCCCGTTGCTCCTACATTAAAGCCTTTGATTTGTTGATATCAGCTTGTGGTCAGTTTGGTATTATGCATTAGAAATTTTGACCCTAAATCTTGACATGGAGTAGTGTCAATTGTTTGCTTAGGATGCCAATTGAGTTGGTATCCATCACATGCTTTATTGAGTTTAGAGACACTTAGCAAATTTCCAATTTGACTTCTAATCTAAACAAGTGGTATCTTTAAATGTATGAGTGGAAACTTAAATCTTTGAGAAGCCTTGCTTGATTACCATGATCATTAGATGAAATTTATGACAATTGGGGCCCATAAATATTTATTTTTGAAAAATATGATTGAATGTCGACTGAAAAAGAAGGAAATAATATAAAGCCTACCAAGCTTTGGCTCTAGGTTAATGTGATACTGCTTGGCTAAACAGCTATAGTATACTTGAAGTGTAATAGTTTTTTTAAGGTTCTGCTTTGCATTTCAGGGGTGTTTACGGAACTTATTCAGCAGATGCAAGTGAAAGGTGTGCAGGTATGGCTTCTTTGATGCCTTTCTTTTTTCGTGCTTACTGTGCATCGATCTTGGTTTATGGGTTGATGTCTACTGTTACAGCTAGAGCTCAGGTTATCTGCTTCTTGGAATTTTCTTTGCTCTTTTTTTGGTGTCATTGATTATATCCAACACTTTACCATTTTTTCTAATGTAAACTATCTAACACTGTTTTTACTAAGCTATCTCCAACTGTTGCTTTTTGAAGAAATCATTTGCTTAGTTTCCACGATTTTCAGAGCCCAAGTATTATGTTGTCTTCTGATAATAATTCACTTCTTTTATGCATGCCATGATACCTTGGTATGACCTTGCAGGTTGAGGAATTGTATTCATTGGACCTTGATTCTCTGAACAATATGAGGTATATAAGTGCCTGTTTTAAGCTTTCATCTTCTAGGCAGATATCGTCATTTTCATTGTAGCAAATGTTTTAAGTTTATAATCTATTATCTTTGTTGTAGTTACTTTTTTCCCCTTGCAATGTACAGGCCAGTGTATGGTTTGATTTTTCTATTCAAATGGCGTCCAGGGGAAAAGGATGACCGCCTTGTAATTAAAGATCCAAATCCTAATTTGTTTTTCGCGAGCCAGGTTGGTTTTAATGAAAAATTATTTTTCTAGGAGTAATGATACATTTGTAAGCTCTTTTCAACTAGTTCATAATTCATATATCTTCACAGGTTATTAATAATGCTTGTGCAACCCAAGCTATCTTGTCTATCCTCATGAACTGTCCGGATGTTGACATTGGTCCTGAACTTTCGAAACTGAAAGAATTCACAAAGAATTTTCCACCTGAACTCAAAGGATTGGCAATAAATAATAGTGAGGCTATACGTGCAGCCCATAATAGTTTTGCAAGGCCTGAGCCTTTTGTTCCTGATGAGCAGAAGGCTGCTGAAAAAGACGACGATGTCTTCCACTTTATAAGCTATTTGCCTGTTGATGGGGTCCTGTATGAGCTTGATGGATTGAAGGAGGGACCCATTAGCCTTGGACAGTGCCCTGGTGGGCAAGGTGACTTGGAATGGCTGCGGATGGTGCAACCTGTAATCCAGGAACGCATTGAAAGGTATTCCAAAAGTGAGATAAGATTCAATCTCCTGGCTGTTATTAAGAACAGGAAAGAGATATATACTGCTGAACTTAAGGAGCTCCAAAAGAAGAGGGAGCGCATTTTGCAGCAGCTGTCTGCCTTACAGTCGGAGAGACCGGCCGACAGTAGCAAATTTGAAGCGCTGAACAAAGCTCTTTCTGAAGTAAATGCTGGGATTGAGGGTGCTACTGAGAAGATCTTGATGGAGGAAGAAAAATTCAAGAAGTGGAGAACAGAGAATATTCGGAGGAAACACAATTACATACCCTTTTTGTTTAACTTTCTCAAGATTCTTGCTGAGAAGAAGCAGTTGAAGCCTCTTATTGAGAAGGCGAAGCAGAAAGCAGGCAACCCTAGATGAATGAGAATGGTGCTTTGGTTAACTGTACTGTGGCTTGTGGATTATTTTTTGTAATGTCACTAGTAATTTTGGGTGAACCTCCTTTTACATGCTTTATTTAGGTCATCAAACTTTATTTATTTTTGTAAAACATACCCATGAATTTACTTGTTTTGCTTAGGTCAAGAATATATCTTTTAAGTATGTGGGATGGTACATGGTTGACAATATGATGGTACTTAAAACCTTCCAGTCCCCTTGCCTTATGTTATAGATTGGAGGAATATATGTTGATCATGAGGGGTCAATTGTGACATTAGCCAATAATTCTTCATAAGAAGAAAAAAAAAAAGAAGGAAAATACATATTCGCCCACCGTGGGGCTCGAACCCACGACCACAAGGTTAAGAGCCTTGCGCTCTACCAACTGAGCTAGACGGGCTTCTATGATAAGCTGTAGTCGTTTTGGTTTTTAATTTGTTATTTAATTACAGAAGATTCGTAGTCTCTTTGAGCTCTTCAAATTTGGCGCCCAAATGCGACAACCGTCACGCAGGCTTATATATAGCAGTTGGTATTGGTAGTAGGCCTTTATATTAACATCAAGAATCCTCTCCCCCACCACTCAGTCTCTAATCTTTATCATCAATCCCCCCTGCATTGCAATCAATTAATACCAGAGCTCCCAAGAGAACATAAGAAGAATGGGTGACAGTGACTCGAATCAAGAAAGAAAGATGGTGCAGATGCAGAACCCAGAACCAGAACATGAAGAAGAAGATGAAATGTCCCAAGACTCCTTGGAGCCTTCACCAGACCGCAAACACTTCTCCTTGCTCCGCATTGACAGCTTCAAATCTTCCACCACCACCACCACCAATAACAACCACGACCACCACCAACCACCATCCACCAGCTCCGCCTATGCCTCTGTTTCTGGCCCACAAATCCAATTACCCATTTTGCCGTCCATCTCAATCCCATACCCCAACCCCATGAAAAGGCCATCACCCTCTCACTCCCCACCATCCCAACCCAACCCCAAGAAAGAGAAGCTCTTTTCCGATCCTTTCTCTCCCGCAGGCTCTTTTTCCAAGATTTCTCACCCTCTTCGCCGCTGCGTTTCGGATCCCTACAACCCTCCAGCTCCTCCTGCCACCGCCATGAATCCAAACCCATTTGGGGGGCTTGATTCTTTTTCTGGGCCCACTGGTCATGATCAATATCTGCAGCCGCAGCACTACTCTTCGCCGGTGAGAACACCACCCTCAGCCAAAGGCTCCGCAGGCTCATTTTCCACGCTGCCTCCCCGGCCCACACTCCGCCGCTCCGTCTCCGATCTCAATCCTTGTTCTGCTGCTAAAACCATCTCCCGCCGCCACCACACTCCCGATTCTAAGGTTTTCTTTTATACTTAATTAAACTCTCGAGGCTGAGCCGCCTCAAATTTCTCTTTTCTTGGTTATAATAACTAAATTAATTCTGGTTCTTGAAAACCAACTTTTGGGGTATTGCAGAGGCTTAGAAGGATTAAGGATCGCATCAGAGAGATGGGCCAGTTGTTCCAACAAGTCGCGCTTGAAGACGATCAACAAAATGGACCCACTGACGACTCACGTCATCCCAACACTGATCAACATCATTACAACACTGATCAAGATGATTGCAACACGGTCGACACGACCAAGGTATTTAATTTATGCTTTTCTTTACAACAATTAAATTTAATTAGGGGGTTCCCAAGAAATCCTTTTTGATGATAACCCAACAATAAATTTTCATGCTTATCAGTCTCAGGATGTTTGTGAGATGAAATTTGAAGACTCAGTGAGCGTGGAGAAGGGGGAGTGCTTGGTCATTCACTTCAGATGCGATTGTGGCACACCCTATGAGTTCCTTCTTGCTGGAGGCAACTGTTACTACAGGCTCATGTAGATTCCATTTCATGGCCCAAATATCTACAAAGATCGAGCACTACTCATCATTCTTGGTTTTCTTTTCTTCTCTCTTCCCGACTAAGTTAGTTCATACCCTTTCAGATTTCAGATAGAGCGCTCATGAGTCCAATTCTTTTACAAAGATTCTATCTAGATGAAATTGTATTGCTTTGTGCTCATCAACCCATAAATAGACCGTAATACCCATTTAGATGGAGTACTGATCAGGGATGGGTTCTTTCACTAGGATTATATTTTTTTTCTCATATCAGTTGAAGGGGTCACGTCTACGAATTGATATGGTTTAGATGGATTACCAATCCTCTGGTTGTTGTATCTGGCTGAACTATTTTTTTTGTCCTTCAATTTTTCCCAAGTAGAAATAATGTTTGTTGGAATTCTCCTAAGTTTAAATTCTAGTTCTCGTCTTAAAAATTTTTTTATTTTTTATTTTTTATTTTTTTCATGGACATTTTGAAGTATCCCTAGCTGTCCCCACTACACAATACTGTGGCATCTCATAGAGGATGTGGACTACTAATAAACCAAAATTTTACAAAAATATATATATATATATATATTTCATAAAATACATAACAACAATTCTTGCAAGTGTAATCTACTTTGCGAGTGTCTAATATGTTTTTGGAGAGTTTGGAGGCAGCAAATAGGAAAGCGTGAGCATGTAGGTGCGCCCCTCATCTCGTTTATAATGTTGGTATAGGCATCAAAAGCCAAGAAATTTCCCTTAATTCAACGAGAAAGCCCCAATGCAGTACCTGCACAACTCAAAGAAAATGACAGTAAATAAGCCTCTAGCGCATTGATATGATGTCATGACTGATCTGAAAACCGTGGAAAAGCAAATATGATATTCAGTAATACTCTTCTATTTAAAATTGATACGGATATCAGGTAATCATAAACTGACTTACAGTACCTGTTGCTGAACTTCTCAACGGCTTCAGAGGCATAAAGAAGTGTTTCATTAGCTTTCTCCAGAACCATATAAAGCTCCTTCCCTCTTGTAACCCGAGCAATAACCCAAGCGTTGTTTTTTGCTCTAATGCTAACTTCCAATTCTTTCTCATGACCAGCAGTATCCCACTGTGCTCTACTCTTTTCCAAATCAACTTCTTCTCTAAGCTTACTTAAGGCAAGCAAGGACCCCTGCCACAGAATAGAAAAATGAACAACTTGAACATCGTTATTTAAAAGCGATAAATTAGCATTAAAAGGATGAGACCTCTAGTCTGGTCAAGAACTACCAAACCTATCTTATACAGCAACCACCTGCGTTAGGCTACAGAGAACACCCAAGGCAAAAGAAATCCACTCAAGATGCAACCTAAACTAGCTGGTAAAATCTCAGGAGCATGGTACTAGTAACATAAATAGACAAATGAAAATGAAAAAGAATATAATTATAGCCAGCTACGCTCCCTCCCATAATTGCTTAGTATGTATGTTGGGCACTATGTTTATACAAGATTTGATGCAGTGAACAAGGTGAGGATCCTCAACCAAATGGCTAAGTTTAATGACTGCGGAATAAAAGAGCAAGCTAAAGTGTGGTTGGATGCTTTACCTTAGTAAGGGTTGTAACCTTTCCTGGTGGAGAAGCCCTGGATACATTTCTGTCGCCGTCCACTAGTAAATACCGATAGCCTCTAACATGATACGCATTCTCACCACCCCATCCTTTTGATAATTTTTCTTCAACTTTCAACATCTTTAGGGATAACTGAAAAATAGCAAATAAGAATATAAATTCAAGGTGTCATGCCAGCTTTAAAATACAGCAAATGGCATAAATCAGAATCATTAATATTGGTACCAGCAAAGTGTATGATAATGATAACAACAAATGAGGGATACCCTAGAAGTTGGCATACCCAATAGTACATGAAGATGGTTTCTTATCTCATTAATGATATTGGAACCAAATTTAAGGTTGATAGCAGAACAGAACTATCAAAGATAAAGGAGTAGGCCATCATAGATGTCTTTGCTCCAATTCATAGATGACTTTTTCAGCACTTGGAATGGACTTCTAATTATTACTTAATACCTCTAGTCCTCGGATATTTTGGAACTCCTATATCTTTCCATTCTACTTTTGTTCCACTCCCTCATAACTTTTAATTTGAACCAAAGAAGTCACATATATTTCTACCAATTCCTAGCTAATGTTAGAAGTAAATACATCAAAGCAACAAACACAATGGTCTCAATCAAACCCTCCATTATGTTACTTGAACAAAATACAAACGCATAAAGACAGTAATGTCATAATGTAAAATGCTAGAAAAGATAAGTACTTCCTCAGCAAGTAACAAAAAAGTAAAACCAATGTGTCAATGAGTAACACATCAGCCTTGCTCATTCAAATTTATGTAATTTCTTCTCCCTACAGGTATTAGACAACATTTCTGTTTAATTTATGATTATCTTCTTCAGCTGCTTCAAAGAATGTGTAGAATGTTTTTTTATTCCATATTTCATCCATGGACCCAATGAGGGCAAGTATTTTGAGGACATGGAAAGGGATATAAAGGATATTATATATATATATATATATATTTTTTTAAATCTACATATGCAGGATATGAGAGCATTAAACCAAAATAAAATAATAAAAACTAATACATAAACATATGGAATAGACATATATGTAACTTAAACAAGATTTAAAAAGAAATTGGGTTTTATTAGGGAATCAATATGAACAGAATTTCTGATTACTAGCTGAGATAGAAAGCCATATCAACAGGATTTCTATAGCTAATGAAAAGCATAGAATTTAAAGAAGCAGGTTTGATAGCATAAACGTTATAATTACTAGCGGAGACAGAAAGCTAACATTTTCAAGAACTTGCTGCTTCACCGCAGAAACACCTTGCTCCCCATTTAGTACTGAAGAAACTGGAACCAGAAAAATTAAGGTAAGGCTTTTATGCTGATGAGCACATAGATACATTCTCTCCTCTGTCTGATGGAGCAAAACTGTTGGGGTGGCAGGAACCCAGGTACTAGCCTCCGCACCCCAAATATCAGTGACAAGAAAACCATCTTTCCCTTTGGACCACTTATCATGCTGTAAGGGCCGTATGACACAATAGCTGTTATCTCCAGCAGGAGAGTTGTCCTGTGAGCCAGGAAATTGTTCTGAAACAGCACCAGAGTGGGCCAAGATAGAACTAGAGGAAACTTGAGATGTAGTTCCTATGCGTAAATAGGACCAGGAACTTGCTCCAGATGATAAAGCATGGGGGGTCAACCTTAAAACGGCATATGAAAACAAGTTTACGGTGTCTTCCTAACAAAAATAGGAATACAAAATTCATGAAAGTTAGTGTTTGACAAAATAAATGCACCCACCAATCTTGCAATAAAAACTCTATGAAAGTTTTTAAGCATCTGTCAACTTTCAGACTAAAACACAAGGCATATGAAATTATTTAAAAAACATCAACGTTAATAGGCCTAGAAGATCAAACCATACAGGAGAAAGTGTTGTGGACACCAACAGATCCTGAAACAAGATTAATGAGTGACAAGGCATGTTCCCAGCACAAGATTCAAGTACCCTGACAAGCGACTGCAAAGAAAAGATGAAACCATTGAATACATGCACAAAAGAAAAACTATACAACATTGCATTCATAATTAAAAAACTAGAATTAGAAGGTTGAGGTAGAACTTAGAAGTCATGTCAAAACGAGAATGCTATAAAAGCTTTCATACCGTACAGAGATGCAGAATTTTGAATTATACAAGTCAGCTAAAATCGAAGCTATTAGGATAGTTAGTGATGACAGATCTAATGTTAATGAAGCATTGCATTAAAAGTTAAAGTATTCGGCAAACATATGATGAAAAATGTATTCTGAAAGCAAACCTGAACTTCGATTGCTGCTTCCCGCCCTACAGTAAGCATCTGTACAGTTCCGCGCTCCTTTAAACAGTCACGGAATGATGGTAGCAGTAGTTTCTTCCCGACAAGAAAATCTGCCTCAGAGAGTAAAACCATACATATGAGATACAGCAACTTGAGCATTACTTAGGTAGAAAAATCCAATCGAGAGGAAATGATACAGCAACTTCAGTATTACCCCAGCAGCACTCATCGAATGGAGACCGGTTTTGAAATGCTGACAATTAGTGATCTTACAATGAAATTTGAACCCAGGACAACATAAAACTGGACTTGAGTGTAATTAGTAGGCACACGACTGCATGATGACTTACCACTGAGATAATCCATGATGAAAGGGTACAAATGAGATCGAGTTAATCCTCCGCCAGGGTCTTTATCAAGCAACGCTCTTATAGATCCATGAAACATTACAAAAAGCGAATGAATTTCCTTGAGAACCTTTCTTAATGCATCAGTTCTCCAAATGGCCTCGGACTTCTTGCTTTTCTCCACTACCTATCACAAGTTAGAGCAGTGATTTTAAATTACTAAAATATCAGCACTGAAAAAATACCAACATAAACCATAACAAGGTACCAACAGCATATGAACATTAGTAGGAATGTTGGTAAAGAAAGAAAGCGCACCATCACCATCCAGATATCTGGTTCTGCCTCATAGAAAACATGAGAATGCCTCTCTGCTTCTATGGCCTCGCAAGCGGCCTCTGGAGAGAAGATTCTGCACATAACGCATGTTGTAATAAAAACCCATAAACCACAAAGTTGTGAAAAATGTAATGAAGAATAGGCCTAGGAAAGTAGAAACCTTGTAAATGTGATGAGTCCTTCACTGAGCCCAATAACAGAGAACTGAGCTGAGAAGGGCAAATCAGCAGGAAAGAAAAACAATATCTTGTCCAACTCTTGCCCTTCATTTTGACCCCTCCTCAAATCAAATATGCACAATTGCATGCCTTCTGGGGTACTAGTTGTAGTGCTAGCAGAAGACAGACCCATAATTTCTTCCTAGAATAATGAATGGCACAATCAAACACTTCGCATTACAAACTGAACCCTAATTTCGTTAGCCTCTGAAGCGACAACTGAAAGCCAGATTGGAATGTCTTACTTGAGCCAAAGATTGGAGGATGATATGTAAAGGCAACAGCGAGCTTCTTTTAGGGATTTGATCTGGATTTTGGTACCAAAGAATGTAAGGTCTATTAGAAATTTAAAAGGGAAGACTTTGCTAGGCCTTTAGACAGAGACAGAGACAGAGACAGAGATGGTTTTGAAACTTTGAATGGTAGATAACTCTACGGTGTATTCAATTCACTAATCACTGGATGCCTGCAGTTAACAGAAATTTCATCCCAGTGGTTCAAGGCCCGCGAGAAATCATCGATACACAAGGACCGCCTCTCTCTTTCATCATATTTAATAACATGAAATTACTTTTTTGTCTTTTTAATAATTTGATTAAAACAAATAGTAAAATTAATAACTATAGTCTATACTTCATAAATATGATATTATAAACTAAAATGGTTCACACGATGATTAGAGTTTCAAGGCCTAAGCACATTGTAATTGTAATTTAGTAAAAACAAAATCAGAAGTAGATTTTCTTCATAAATTATAATAGTGCTATTATCATATTTTTAAAAGAATTTGAAAAATTATCCCTAAACCCTTATCTTCTTCTTTTTTTTTAAGATTTTTTTTTAAAAAAAATTTATAAATCTAACCCTCGAGCTTCTCAAACCATTCTCGACTAGCACTCAACCCTTATCGAATAATGCTCAGGAGGTCTTCAATAAGAACTCGAACACTATTATAAAAATCTATTTAAATTGAGTTAATTGCACCAATAATTCACTTACTTTTTCTAAATCCTCAATATGATCCACAAACTAAATTTTGTTGCAATTTAGTCCACGAACTATTTGACATGTTCAAATTGAACAATTTTATCCTTCAAAATTAGTTGGACATGAGTTAATTTTGAAGGATAAAATTATCCAATATAATTCAAATTACCATTTCCATTTATAAAGAACAAATACCATTTTAACTCATAATCTTTTCTCTACTTGAACAATTCCATATAACATTTTATCAATACTTTATTTATAAAGTTGACTCTAAAATATAATTTTGTATTATTTGTTTGTAAAAGGGTCCTACTTGCAATTACATAAAGTTTTTGCTTAACAAATATACAAAAATTTAATCCCTATTTACTCACACTATTTGAAGCACAATTTATGATTTATAAAGAGGAATAAGTTTTTTTTTTTTCTTTTTTGTGAAATGATATAAAGAGGAATAAGTTGACTCCATAGTGAGGAGAAGACTTTATATTTGTGCATGGTAATCTTGGACATACAATTAGAGAGGCTTCTCTTGAGCGGAACAAATATACAGAAAAAGAAGAGCAGTGCAGAGAGCCCCTACCATTAGAATTAGAGGGTGTGTAGCGTGACCGTATTAATTTAAAAACAATAGTGAAAAGAAAACAGAGAAAGAATGGGCCTTTCGTATCAAAAAACAAGTGGGCGGCCCGTATGTCATTCTAAACCCGTCACTAAAGAAAAAGAACCCATGGTCGCAGAACGTACGGAATGTTACATGCCGGACAACGAAAAGACCAAAAGGACCCTTCCCCTAACTTCCATAACCGCTTACTTGAACTCCCCCCTTTCACTCTATTACATTTTTCACTCACTGCTGCTCTCCACTTAAACAAACCACAATTCACAAAGCCAAACACACTCTCTGAAAATTCTGAGATTCGAATATCAAAATTCGTTTGAAAATGAAATTCAAATTGCTTCGAGCGATACAAAAGCTTGAAACCGTGCCGTACACGAATATGAAGAAGAAGCTCCGGTCGGAGATCCCTCGCCGGAGGCGAGCTCAGATCTCTCCGATTCTGTGCTCATCTCGGAAGTTGAATGCTCGCAGTGAGACCTCTGGTTTCTCTGCCTTTTCTGTGTACTCGGACTCGTGCTCGTACTTCGGCGGTGAAGTTTCGTGCGAGTCAAGCAGAGTTTCCGTTGGATCTGAGAGCGAGGCGAGGTCGAGTTTGAGGAAGAGAAAGTTAGATGAAAGCTCCGGAGCTGAGAAAGATCGGAACGCACCGTCTCGTAGAGTAACGAAACCGTACTATGAAGGAAAGGGAGAGAAGAAAGAGGTCGGTGGAGACGACGAAGTTGAGGTTTCTGAGTATTCGTGTGTGGAGTCTAATTCTGGAGCTGATTTTGAAGGTTTCGTTGAGAGAAGGTTGAAGCTAAAGAGTAAGAATGGAAAAGGAAGTGAAATTGTGAAGGAAGTTGGAGGAAATGAAGGTTCTGAAGCAGTTACAAAATCAGTGATTTCCGAGTCCGATAAGGTCTCATCGGAATTCAAGGATAACGAAGTCATTTCATTCAACTCTGGCGTGGAATTGTGCTCTGAAGCGAAATTAGCAGACACGGTCAAATACGGTGAAAACAGAGCACCGGAATTTGAATTTTCCGGCATTTCGAGAAACTACTTCGGTGAGAATTTCACCGTTTCAAACTCTGAGTCGACCACAGAGCAGAGGGCAGAGAGCTTCAAATTCGACTCTGATCTCGCTTGTGGAGAGCAGTTCTACGACGACGTCTCAGGGTCAGAGTTCTCGTCCAGTCAGGCACTCTCGGAGCTCCAATCGGATATTTTCCAGGAAAATTCCGACCTGGATTTCTCGGATTACACTCCGACTATGTTCTTCGATTCTGGAAGCGAATTCTCAGAGCGCTCGGTTGACGATTCAACTCCTTCACCTACTTTCTCCTTGCTCCTTCAATACAGAGAAGAATTTTGGAGATCAAGCACTGCTTTTGATTCCAACGCTGCTTCCCGCTCTAATGAAGCGTATAAAGATGAATCTACAGTAAGTTTTATCAAGTTCAGAATTGCAATTTTAGTTTTCTCTTGATTTCCTGCAATTTCTCTCTAACCAAACAGAATTAGACGTTTGAATTTTATTTTTTAATGCTGTGGTTTTTATTTTTGTTATTTTAATATTATTTTCATTAGTTTCTTAAGTTCGACGATGAAGAGGAGGAAGAGAGCTATCGTATGCTGCGGATTAGAGAGAGGATGCGAGTATTTTTGCGAGACTACACTGAGGATTACTCTTCTACGACGCAGTACGGCGATCTGGTCCTCCAGCAACGGATGCATATGATTCATTGGATCGTCGAGGTTAGTCGTTTTGCTGAAAACCACGTTTCACTGGGTTCAATTAATCGCCGTAGTTTGTTCTGCTACCATTTCAACAGCCAATGAATTGCTGCCACGTCATTGATCGGATGTTTTTTACTTCATTTGGAACTGAATGCATTGTCAGTAGTTTTGCTTTTCTCCTATTGGCCAAGCATGCGATACAACACATATGCCATGTATATAGTGTAGAGGCACGCACTTACGACACAGTAATAGCACGTACATTCGCGCCGAGTCATGTGTACATATAATTTGTTGAAGGTACCTATAGTTTGTTAAGCTTGTTGGACAAGACTTAACACGATTTTTCGCGTAGAGGGGGTGGGGTGATTCGGTGTCGATTCCACATATTCCAATACAGAGAACCTGCCATTGGTGAAATTTAAATTTCATTTATTTTCTTAATTCTTATTATTGGGTGGTTATATATGTTTATATTTTGTCGCATGCCATTGTCAATCGCATGTAATTCACATGCAATTGGCGTGTGTAACCCAAGAGAATAAATGTGCTTGGTTAAAAAGAAAACGTGATTAATTTTTCTCTAAATCAAATTCCTATATCTGATATTTAAATTCAATTTGCTCGCATGTGAATGTATGATATTGATGCTGTTTCTGCTCAAGTGGTAATAAAAGAGTGTATCATAAAAATAAAAAAACCATCATGATTATAGTGGTTAATTTTCTCGTTAGCCTCCATTATCTCTTTGTTAATGTGTGTGATTGGCTTTCAACAAGCAGAGATCTACTGCAACGGAGCTACAGCCGGAGACGAAGTTTCTAGGAGTTAGCCTCCTTGACCGATTCTTATGCAAAGGATTTTTCAAGAGCAAAAGGGTCCTTCAGATTGTTGGAATAGCCTGTCTGACACTGGCCACCAGAATAGAAGAAAATCAGCCCTATAACAGGTATATATATTCATTCTTTTTTATCATGTCTCTAACTTTCAACCTGGTGGTAAGGTACTTATAGCCCTTTTTTTTTTTTTCCTAAAAATCAAAGCAATACTCATATATAAGTATCAAATATTACTAGTTTAGGCTGTCCAATTATCCTTCTGTAAGTTACTAGCCTGAAAATGGAGTAGAAATAAGAACTACGGCATTATAGTTGGTTAGAGCTCAAACTCAAAGCTAAACATCACCCCTGTTTGTTTAGTACTTGAATAATAACACCCTTGAAATTTTCCTAATTAATACTGCTTTGTGATGGGTTTTTTCAGCGTGCGGCAAAGGAATTACTACGTAGGAAGCAATGTGTACAGCAGATGTGAAGTGGTGGCCATGGAATGGCTAGTACAGGAGGTCCTCAACTTCCAGTGTTTTCTGCCCACCATCTATAACTTCTTGCGGTAACTCTCAGCCTCCCCTTTTCTCACTATATTCTAAGACAAACGCATGCAGCTTCTCTTGCATTGAGCACATGGCAGACTCAGGCTCAGCACATAATCTTCTTTGTGTGTATAGCTATTTTAGGTTTGATTGTTTCTTTTTCTTCTTGGTTGGAAAGAAAACAACCTTTCTGAGTTGAGAGATTCATGACATCTTTATCCCTCAAACTAAGTTACTAAAGTGTAATTGGAAAATGGCATAGGTTCTACCTGAAAGCTGCTAAAGCTGATGCAGAGGTGGAGAAGAGGGCCAAGTACCTGGCAGTGCTGCAGCTCTCGGACCATGTCCAGCTGTGTTACTGTCCCTCAACAGTTGCAGCTGCGCTTGTCATCCTGGCTTCTTTAGAAAGCAATCATGATGCATCCCGCCAACGTGTCATAGAGGTAACAGCCGACATTACTTTTCACTATATTGAGCTGTATGGGATCAATTTTCAAACAGCCCACATGGGCCACTGTAGGAATGCATTGCTGCATAATATAAAACTCTTCAAAGCATTGAGAATGGCTTCCTTTTTCTTTTCTTCTTTTCAGCAAAATGCATAAATTTCACGAACGTAAAAGATTTCATCATCTACCATTAATTTCTGTTATTGGTGATTTCCCTTGTATATTAAGGCTACTTCTATTCTATTTTTTCTTCCTTTTTTTTGGGACTTGATTCTCCTTTGAATGTCATCTAAAGTAGTTTGATGGCATCATATATGTCATCATTGATGCTAACTTGTGGTTTTGCAGACTCATGTGAGAACAAAAGCTGATGATTTACATGAATGCATTCAGGTATGGATGAAATACGATCATCATGAAATTCAATAATTTACATCTTCATTTCTCCAATACGTTACTATGCTTTTAGCTATGTTGCGAGTCAACTATTGTGCATCTACTAGAGCTTTTTTTATTTTCAAATTTTATTAAAAAGAGGTCGACCAGTTCCTGATGATGTGTTAAATTTAACAGAGCCTAGAGTGGTTGTTAGGGTATGTATGATAGCATACCAGCAGGTAAAGGAACATGGACATCACTATTCTGTTTGCGAACTTCCCCCTCATCAAAAGACATGGATGGAAAATGGATCAAGGCGACCCTTCTAAAGCCTGATCAATAGGTTAAGTAAATATGATTCTTTAGTCAATGTAACAGGAGTGTTCTGCAACTTGTAAAGTTTTCAAAGAAGTTAAATAACAGAAATTTTACCTTCTTGTTGGTCTGACAAGGACCAAAAACTGAGTGAACACTTCTGTTTGAAAAGATTTGTCACTCCACTATGAAGGAAATTACAGGGTTATTCAGGAAAAACTAATGCTTTCCTATTGTGTTTCTTATGTTCTCCTTATTGTTTAAATAAGGTATCTTAGGTCTTTTAACATGTATCATTCTATCATAGAGTGGCTGCTTTGCTAAGAATTGAAGCATGGATACTTTGTATGTCTTATCTTTGAGTGTGCCACCTACAGTTTGAAGGTTTTTATGCCCTTCAACCCAATCAATGACCATTTCAGCATGCTCCCTCTCCCTTCTTTTTCCATTAGGCCAAATAATAGATGAATCCCTAATTCAACATTACCCCCTCATCCCCCTTAAGCTTTCTCATAAAATGTATCTCGAGCCTTTCTTCAGCCAACCTTGGATCCATACCTCTACATATTGGCATTAGCACAAATTTTTGTAGCAAATGTTATTGTCCCCAACCAATCTTCTGAACACATCTTTTGTGCTTCTTTACATGTATTTGGTATTGCAACAGCACATTCCTTTTAAATGTTGCGTATCCATTGTCCCAACTTGGATGACAACACACAACCAGAAGTTTCTAGATATCAGTTATCTATTGCTTCCAAATAAGGAACTCTAGTAACTAAACTCTACTCATTCTCATCTTGAGGAATGGATAACCAGAACCCCAATACTATGACTGCAATACAACCTTAATCACAAAGAAAACAAGTTTCGCTACATGGTGTAAGGAACCAGAATTCAAAAAATCATAAACAATTGATACTGCGAAGGCATTGTTTATTTTAGTTAAATATGAAATTCCAACAGAGAAAAAACAACAACAAAATAATTCAAGGTAGAAAATAAATGAACACTTTCTTTCATCTCATTGCCAAACAATTTCGACTCTTTGAAGAAATAATGATCTGATAGAGATAATGGTAGTCAGGATATGTACCCCCCAAAGAAAGGTATACTTCAAAACATAGGGATATATGAGTCCTGGCCAAGCAATTTAATTGTCACTAGAACCATACGCATGACTTGCGGTTGTGCAACAGGCAACCTGTGTAATATAGAATCCTTGACAGACTCCTAGCTTGTATAAAACCATATGATACAGAAAAATGAAAAATAAGTCATTTGTCCACACCACCAGTCATATAACTCGAGGCTTTGTGTCATCAAGAGAATTGATTGGAACTACTGAAGGCTCCCGTGCAGAAGACTCATCAAGATAGGTCTGTGCAAAGTCACTGATGATACATGTCCTTTGCTTGTATATCATCTCATTCTTTTCCTCCTCAGCCCTCTCAACCTTCTCCTTGGTCATCGTGCTCACATCCTGAGCCGCCTTTGCAATTGCACCGAGTGCATTTGAAACCCACGAAGCTCCACTCACAACATATGGATTGCTAATGATAGCAGAGCCTGCACCGCTTACCTTCTGCTCAGCAACAGCAAAGGCAGATTTTGTCTTTTCTGAGACCATGAACCGTTGATCCATCTCTCTCACCTTTTCATTGACAACAGCTGTTCCAACACTTAGCTTCTCCATCAGACCCATCTTCTGATCAATAGAAACAACTTTGGCTGAGGCATTTGACGTCAAGTTATGCCGCTCATCAAAGGCTTTTGCCTTGTTAATGGCATCCTTTCCTAAGATGAAACCCTTGGCAAGCATAGTGCTGACCACATCTACAGCAGAACCGATAACAGCTGGCTTCTCCTTCTTCAAAGGGTAGTACATCAATAGTAAGAAACAATTGCTTTCTATGACCAATTCAAAGGTAATAAGTTTGCTCTTTGCCACTGAGAGAAGGGAAAAACAACAAATTGATTCGTGTACATGCTTAAGTATTTACCGGGATTGATCGGAGAGCTTCAGGTGGCAGCTGGTAATTCTCAGCAGGTGAAATGGAGACAGAAAGATCGCCAATGGTGGCTCCCTGAATTGCATATTAATATCTCAAAGCAGAAAAGAGTGCCTTTTTGTAAATCTTTATCAAGTTTACATTGTTTTTATTACTTTCATTCAGATTTCAGTACATAATAGTCAGAGATTCTGGAGGCTTGATATTAATATATTCTGTCACCTTCCTCCACACAATTGTCTTAGAAAATATTTATTGCATTGAAACTTTCAGAACAAAAAAATGAACAGTTTGATTATCAAAAGTGAACATACCGACAGGAGAATTGCTGTATCTGCTCCTTGTGAATCCTTGAAGGTAACATAGGCAAGCTGGGTCTTTTCAGTTTCACTGCCAAAATATACCACCAAAATTTTCAGAATGACTAATCTAAAATTAAGACTGTCAATCTGTGACAATATAATTAGAAAAATATTTACCCTTTCACTTCCATATATTGAATGTCTCCAGAGAATGAAAAGAATTCTCTGATATCCCTGTCAGAAACAGCTAGCGAAATGTTGCCAACTTTAAGTGTCTTTATCTGTAAACAAAAATCAAGTCACTCAATATGCATTCTTCAATTATACATAAAGTTGAGCATCTGATGTAATTCAGAATCGCACTTCATAGTTCAATTCTAATACATATGTTGTCGTATATATATATAAATATTTGTCCACGTTACACAGACCATGTTAATACCCTGATGCTGATACCACCACCCAAACCCAATGCTAAGACAAAAAAGTTTTATGTTCTCACAATTGAGACATTATTTTTTGTAGTACTTGACTGGGGAACTGCTTCAATCCCCTGAATTGCATTGTACACCGGATCCTGTAATTTAATACTTTCAGGGTAAAAGGTAAAAGGTACAATAGAAAGCAAAAGTTTAATCGAAATTATCATTTTTCTAGTTTTCCCGCATGCATTTCCCAGCAACCAAACAAACAAAAGAAGACAGAAAAAAACACCGGCCAACTCCAAAATCTATGGCTATGAATGAAGATTCATGGATCTAACACAAAGAATACTAAGAAGATTTCTATATTTTATGAAAAATATAACTCACCGACATTTGGAATTTTGGATTGATTTTACGGAGAAAGAATACAGTGATGGTAGAGGATTTCGATTGTAGTATTTTTGTTCCTGTTTTCTCTTTTTTTGATGTTTAATCTTTGGGTTTCTGGATTTATGATTTTTTTTTTTTTTCAGCGGGAAGTTCGCGATTCGCGGTTGGGTGCTGAGTGGCCAACTCGGCAACTCCAACGCCATTTGGCTGGCCCGTTTCTTTCATTAATTGTTTTTTTTTGGTGATATTTTTAATTGTTAAATTATATGTATTCAAAATTTAAAAAATGGCTTATTGCTGAATTAGTTCTCCTTGCTGAGCTTTGGGGCCATGTTAATGGGGGTCTTAAAATTACTTGGGAAAATATATATTACAGTACATGTGTTGAAGTTGAAGACCAAAGAAGCAAGAATTGAACACCTTTAAATGCTCTTGACAATCTAAAAAGCACATGCACATTTTCCTTTAGAATATGCACCTTTAAAAGCTTTTCACACTAGCCAGTCGCAAGAAAAATACATCACATGTGGTTCTATCCATCAAACATAAACACAAATTGGTCATCCATGAGCATCATGTATACAATATAGCAGTTTATTTATCGGCTTATTCCCACTATTTTATTCACTTGGAAACAATTTTTAATGAACCCCTTTCTGTCTGCCACATCCATAAGAAAACATAAACAAAAGATTGTAGCCATAATGCAAAGGGAGGGGCCCCAACTAAACAGCAACCACAGACCACAAGGAACATGAGGCCATAACCAATGGGACATGGATTGCGACAAAGCCATCAATCAACGGACAAGAAAAAGAAAGACTAAAAAAGTAGCCAGCCATGCCAACAGAGTGAGAAACATTCCTATCAAGGTAGTCAAAACTAACCTTACCAGCAAGCGGCAACTATTATAAACCAGATATTTATGGATTCTTCTAATCTTATTTGTAGAGCAAATCTTGTCAATTGTAACCATAAGAGACGAAATTTCCAGCCATGAGAAAATTAAAAAAGTATCAAGTTTAATTTTCAACCATTACTCCCCACCAATTGCTACCTCTCTTATGCTGTACAACCTCAAAAACTTATATCAGATTTAACCCAACTAAATCCCAATCAGAGCTATGTGAGGGATTTTCTTCAATATTGATAGTACTAGCTGTGGTTTTATGGTTTTAATACTCAGATATAAAGCAATATTTTAAATGACAGAGAAAATATGAAGCAAAAATATCATTGATCAGCAGAGAGGTGATCTGTGAGGGATGCCTTTCCTCTTGTGCAAAAGCTTCCTTGGCTTCAATGCTGAACATAACCAAGCATTCATCTCTTCAGATGACTCAGCCAACGAGATAGACGACGATTCCATTTCACTCATATTTGTTTCTGAATTGTAGTTCCCTTTAAATGAAAGATCACCATATTGTGGGATTGTAACAGTGATGAACTTGTGACTTTGGTCTTTAGGCTTCACAACAATAGAGGCCTGAAAATGGGTGAGCATGCAAACTTAATGATCATGAGACTGATGAGCAAGGTAAACAGAAATATGAAATACCAAAATGAAATTTGAAATTTGAGATTAATATCAATTACCTTACACGCAATGGAGCAGAAGCGATTTGGCATGTCCTGTAGATATCTCCCGCAAGCTTCACAGGAAGCACCGAACTTTGCTTTTGTTGATGGCTTTGCATCTTTGGGTTGAGGACGGGGATTTAGATGCACAGCTTTCTCACCGTTGATTTTGTATGTCTGTAAAACATCAAGTTTTCATTATATGAGATAAAAAACATTCAATTCAACTGTAAGATATAATTTCATACGGAACCAACATCCTGAAAATGACAACATAACCATGTAACAGTGATCAAGCAGCTATACTAGGATTCCGGCTACCAGCACAACTAACACCATATGAGAAAGTGAAACAGAATTGAAATATTTTCTTTTCTGATAACACTGATAGAACATGTAGACCAATTAAAGTGCATTCAAGATGAGCTTATAGGATTTATACTATATGAATGATAATAAGATTGTGAATCATTGTTCCTTCTGACTTGGAATATTAATTGAAGTCATGGTTACAGTTGAAAAACTTCAGCAATCACTGAAGAAAAGAGCTGTAGAATAAGATTACAATCACAAAACCTTGTAATTTAACATCTCAAAATTATATAAGCATGTATCTTTGATTGATGCTATGATCAAAAAGGAGGCAAGCTTCGTTTTGAACTTAACAATCAAAGAGATGGATCAAATGGTCATAAGTAAAATGATGACTAGATTGGTTTGGGAATTAAACTGATGACTAGATTAATAGAGGAAATGCAAACAACAATTATTGATCGAAAAAAACAAAACAGACACAATTTCTAAAACCCAAATGCATTTTCATCTAGAATGATGAAATCACATCCAATTGGCAAGAGTTGTATGATTGAACACAGAGAGTATGTTAGGAAACCTGAATTTTAGAGCAGTCAAGATGCTTCTGTATCTCTTGAAGGCGAACAACATCGTGATAGACGTATTTGCAGATCTGAAGCTTTGTATGGAGGCAATGAGCTGTCATACAGTGTCTACAAAGACGGAGACTACAGTCGATGCAAAAGACATTCTTCTCATTTTTGCGAAGGTCTTGATGAAGACCACAAGAACCAAAGAATTTGCTGCGCAAAAGGGTATTAAGCCAATCTGTTCTGTTTCTCTTCATAAACACTTTGCAGCCTACCTACAAAACCAATTACACATCCACTGCTAAAAGTGAGAACCTTTCAATGAATATACAGAAATAATAGATTCATCAAAACTTCATCATCATTAAAGATTTAAAGTTGTGATTGGTTAGCCTTCAAACTCAAAACCATTCTATCAAATTCGCAAAACCCAAATCCAAAAAACTCAAATTTATCAATTTGCATTAAAACATATAGTAATTGATACATAGAAGCCAATAAAACGCCATAATCGATATCACAATATAATGGTCTAGTATAGAATCAATTGAGTGAGTGAGACATTCGTATTCTTACCATTTCTTCAATTCACTTATGGACTGAATTTGCTGTGATTGCAGAAGCTGATAGAGTGAGTGGGAAGCATGCAAAAATTGCACAACAATACACAAGCGGCTATGAAAAAGTGAAAGAAGAACAAAAAAAGTTGAGAATGAATGGGATTGAAAAGAGTCCGAGACAATGTTATGGGAAGGAAAGTAAGTATAAATGGGAACCCAATTATTCCAAAGAGCTGTGTCCAATTTAGACTTAATTATTGAAAAAAAATAAAAATAAAAACATCCGCGGGAAGCTGAATGCTTAATCGCCGTTGGATTAAACTTAAAAATATTCTGACGGTCATGATTAGAGAACTTTTTATTAATTATCGTCCATAATATGATAAATTAGTAAAAGAAATGAAGGATTAGGTCAGTGAATTTTCTTTATGGGGCCAAGTTGGGCAAACCCTAATGTTGTGAAAGGCGAGAGCCATACCATACGAGTCGCTTTATGTCCTTTCCCGCCGAAATAACCGAGATTTTCGGAGCCGTTTTTGTCCTTTTATTTTTTCCACTCTTTTGCTATTAATAATAATTGTACTCTGACTCAAGTCCTATTTGCTACAATGTTTAATAAAATCGCTTAATTAAAGTGAAAAATTAAGTGGGTGGAACACCGAAACTGGGATCAGCCTATTTTTTATTTTGCATAATGGATTAATTTTGATTTATTTTTTAAGCAAAAGATTCAGCATTTTGTAATTAGCCCTAATGATAATGTTTAAGGAAATCAAGTGCAGGAATTTTCTTGGTTCTTCCATTTTTCTTCTTTTCCCTTTTTTTTTGCGTGTGTTTATATTGTAATGAAATTTGAAAATCTTAGAAAATGAAAAATAAAGTATGAAATCTGAGAATCTGACAATATTTTGGTATATAGGAAGCCAGTGCTTAGACAGAAAAAATCATTGTAGCTTTTGTTTGGGCCTTAATTCATTCCAATATAAGTCAGATTTTGGAGGAAGTCAAATTTCGGTACATATGAACTTAAGGAAAGAATATGTCTTTGACTTTCATGGCCTCATTAAACTTTTATCTTTAAAAATTTAATTAAAAAAAAATTTCTTGTAAAGGATTTGTGTTCCTTGAAAAATTCCTAAATTTATTCCAGGAATACAGAAAATTTTGATATGAATTTTATGATCTTAGGACTGGCAACGTGAATCATAATAAAATCTAGAAATATATATTAGCTGTCTAACAATAATTATAGAATTTGCGGTGTTATATGTGATTAGGCTACAAAACTGCACCTCACAGTTTTCCACAATTATGTGTCACATCACCAATACATTTTCATTTTTATCTGTCTTCAAACCTCATATTATCATCCTTTTCGCCTAACCATCTAATAATCGATCATTTTGATGGAAACCCCACATATCATTCTTCTCAATGCATTTGAAAATATCATGAAAAAGAAAAGAGATACAATTTTTAATGATGCTAAATGTATGTGCAAGGTCTTTTCATTAAAAACATAATCATGTATAGGACATTCTAAAGAAAAAAAAAAATGAAAACAATTGTATGTGCAAGACTCACTTTTGATTTGAATCATTAATGGCTGATTCATGGTACACAAGTCCCAGGTCCACTACTCTAACACGAGTACAATAGTTTTCCATTTTTATAGATATATTGTGATTTATCATATTCACATATTACAAAGAAACATCAGTCGCATACATTCACATTAGTGTATAAAATACATACCAAATAACGCATGGCTGATACATGTACAATATATTGGTAGTTACAATAAAATTTAGAAATAGTTTTTTTATTTTTTTATTTTTTCTTGGTATTTCATTTGTTGATTAGTAGCTGGATAAGCTTTATTCGACATAGGTATCTCCATGTAGGTCCACCGAAAAATTCTCAGAAACGGCTGCCGAGGAAATTTCCTAGTTCCGATAGACTTGCTTCTTTGGACTAAATGGGAATTTGGGTTGTGTTGTGTTGTTCTGGAATCTCCTCCCAGCTCAGAGGCCCATCTTATTTTTGAACACCTTTGTAGCGTGTCTCGCTCGGGCCAGATTGATTCCTGATTAATTTCTTGGAGTAGCTATATTTTTGTTTGAAATTTGAGAAATATGGGAATCAATAATCAGAAAGCATTGCAACATTGTTTGGGCATTAATTATTTGAAAGATAAGTAATCCACTGCTTAAGTTCTCAAAAATCTTCCGGTCTACCAACGCGATTTGAAAGAGCTATATGGTATTAAAAAAAGTTCCATTACCATTTATCCCAAAAACAAAAAAGAAAGCGAATGCATGCATTAAACTTCAAGTCGAAGAGAAATCGAACAAAATCAGACCGTTGAAAGCAAGCTTGACGGTTGACACATAAGACAATGGATATGGGAGTGCTTTCAAATAGCATATTATTGTTAAAGGATATATCAGCTATGATAGTTGATACCACTCCCCTCACATTATAGAATTGGGAATATTGTGAGTCTTTAACATTACCTTTGTTATACACAGTGGCTTCCTGAATGAGCAACCCTTTTTGTAACAAAATTGGATGGTGATAACCATGCATAACTAGACTATAAGGCACATGATGTTCTGGCCAAAAAAAGAGAAAATACCAGATTATGAGTTTCTCTTGCTTATGCTGTCCTAATCACTCACTATCTCTGCACGCCTCTGATGGTATAATGCATAATTCTGCGAATTAAGATCTTCAACTTGTCAGCTGAGGTTCCTTGAGCAGAATTAACAGAATACTTCAGCAGTGAGAGAAGTTGAACCTGATATGTGAAAAATACTTTCCCCTTCTTTACAATTTAATCATAATGAAGATGGTGTTTCCTCCTTCTGCACCTATTGACATACCAACTGGCATGCTTCTGGAGGCCCATGCCTATCAATACCTTAAGGCTTGTCAGCATAACATAGGTCATGGCAAACAGGACAAGAATCCAAAAGAGTTTCCAAGGGAGGGGACTGTAGGGAAGGTGAGCAGCAAATACAGGAGTAAGCACTCGGATGACCTAAAACAAAGGTGATAGTCCCGATGAGGATAATCATATAATTACTAACATAGAAACAGTACCCACAATCCAAGTTGAATATTTTAATGTGTTCAAGAAAACTCCATTTTGGACCCTCCTCCCCTGCATCTGGTTCACCAAAATGGATGCAATACATTGATTGCATTATTTATTTTCAACACAGCTCAAATCTTCTATCATCCCTAATTCCATTTTATAATAACCCAACATGGGATCTTTTGAGATAGTAGAGAACTTTTCACTCCAGTTGAATTATTGGGTGCTGCCCCTAAATGCAAAGCAAAAGATACATTGGTTTTATAAGCCCTGTTTAGCTCTATGTATAATTTTTTCCCCTGATTTCTCAATACAGATATAAAGAAAGAAGTCATTCACCATATAAAATTACCAGATAAATTTGGGGATGTCTTCAAAAGATGATAATCAACATGAAGACAAGTGTTAAAAAGAAGCTTACCACACAAGCTGGTGCCAGAGGAACGAATGTGAGATTATTTTTCTTTGTAACCTCTGTTTGTATGTTTAAAGTCTAAGGAGAAGAAAACAGAGGGTCAGATTTCTAAACACAAAATCCATATGGAAAAGGAGTACTCGGTGTATGATGTTGTAATGAAAATCATTAACATGTATGAAGAAAAGAACACAAACTTATATAGAGTTCACTACACACAATCAAATTTTCTCAAGACTTGCTTGTGCATGTGCGCACATACATATGCATATGTGCAATCAATGGAATTTGCGATCGACTAAAATATTTCAGGAACTGATCGACCAACTCTTCAATAGTCTACAATAAAATTCTAGTAACCATCATAAAGCCACCAAATTCCAAGATACATTTAACCTTTTCCCCAATTCCTAAATTCCTACCAAGAAGGATGCCTATTTAAAATAAACATTGAAACACATTTTTGAAGCACAAATTTTGGATTTTACTACTCTCACATATACAACTGATAGGGGTTTTAAATAGCCAAAATATTTGTACATGGCATACAAGCTTGGACTATTCTATCTTTCTAGGCAAGCCATTTTACACCCAAACTATGACTGTATTAAACAATAAACATATAACAAGGCCACACAGTAGACAGGTCATCCATATGTTACAAGTTCTTGCCTTAATCTACCACACCTCTTTTTTCTTCAGGCGACTTTGACCCATAAGTTAATGATCTACACATACAATTTTTTATGAACTGATCTAAACTCATAATGTAAAATAAGAAAATCATCTACAACTTTGGACAAAACAATACCTGCTTGCATAGGTCTTCAAGAAACTCAGAGTATGCAATGGGCTTTATGTCGTTGAACTTAGCAATGAATGAGTGCTTTATGATATCAATAATCATTTCACAGACGTATACCAAGAGAGCATTCTGCAGTACCCAAATGTTAAAACAGTTTTCCATCAAAATGTTTGCTGCGGAAGACTATTGCTTCTTTCAAAAATATAGTTTCCCATCAAAATGGTTGGATAAACTTACAGAAAGAAAACTTTGAAACCAGGGACCCTCAGCCTCCAGAATGTTTTGAGCTAAAACAAATAAGACAAATGCTGAAATGTGGAATCTCTCTACTGAATCTGGTTACAAGCAAAAAATCAAAAATTTGAGACTAAATGAAAATACTAAACCAGAGAGATACAAAGAAACTAAATACTAAATATAAAAATTTGGCATCCTTTCTTTCTCTTAATCAAAAAATGCACAAAGAAGAGAGAAAATAAATAAGTATTTTAAATATTTACACCAGCGTGCTGAAAATAAATTTTGACGCAGCAGGAAACAACATTATCATTGCTATAGACCATAATATAATAGTAAGAAGCTAACTCACCAAAGTATACCAGGCTATGAATGTTGTCTTTACTATATCGCTTAAACACGTTGCTTTTTATCTCAGCAAAGTTATTGGACACCAGCAAAGCCAACAAGGCATTGTTGTGAGCAACAATGCAGGTTGACAAAGTAATTGCCTGAGCTAATAAAATAAATGAATGAATAAGTACGTATAGTCAAGGATCCTATGAGTATCCATGGAAATTAAAAAGAAAACTTGAAGAAAATGATAATTTCCAAAAGTAAGGATATTTGAGGCAGCCACAGCTAAAGCTTGGTCGCAAATGAATCTCCAAATCCAGAATCTCATGTTTTCCGATGGACAACTTGCAAGTCCCTCCGCCGAGTTAAATAGAGTTTGCAATACATCTCCATTAAAACTTTGACATAGTTTATCAAATATCTGTATGGAGGGGCAATAATCAGTAATTCACGATAGCTCCGCTAAAATACTATAACAAATTATTGCAGATACAACATATAAAGCTGATAGACTGATATTATGGCAACAACCATAGCTTGTTCATCATAAGTGAACAATCCTAACAGGAATGCGTGAGCTAGGTAGAATGTAAGAATAAGCCAAACAATTGACCCTTGAGTGTGGTAATAACCCTTCACTAGCCAGGGTAGAAGATTGTTAAAAATAAATATACAAATTTCAGAAGCGGGAAAAAACTCAGGAAGTGTATAACTTGAAGTAAATAATAGGTTCATATACTTAAGTACCTCCAACACATTGTACACCACATATAATTTGATTGTTCCTTGACCGCGAATCATGTGATATATTAAGCTGATATCTGAAGCAACAAAATAAATAAATGAATAAATAGTCAATTAGAATAGTCATCCAACTCTTGTTCTAATGATACAAAGCAGCATATTCTTATGAACCTGTTTGCTCCAAAAGAATGACTCCACAAGCCATTATAGTAAAACACCCAAAATCAGACACCTCTGCTGCAGATGGCCTCTTAAACTGCCTGCCACAAGTATGGTTAGGTTACATTGTAAATATCACATTTATTATGATTTAAACTAACCAAAAACACCAACTGCAGCATGAAAATTGAATTTATGCAAGTCGTTCGAACTTTGTAGCACCCGGATGACTCTTATTGTTTAAATAAAAGGACCCAATTTGGTGGCATGAATCTAGAAGGGAAGACTGAAGAAAGAAAATCAACCTTGAATGTACAAGCCTCCAAAAAGTCATCAGAATTCTTGTCGGCATGATGGTCAGCAATGACAGAAACGAATCAAAACAGACAAAAAAGCCAACATCTATAAGCTGCAACAAAAAATGTTCATAGTTGAGACAAAGTTTCATACAAATTTTCTTGATAAGAGTCTGAAAGTAAGTTGCTAAGATTACCAATTCACATCTCCATGGTAACCGGAAGATAGTATCATAAACTCTCTCTCGCTCTTTCTCATTGCCAAGGGTTGTTGTGCTCCGCAATGAATTCCCATTCGACATTTCGTCCATGAAGTACTTGAGGGGCGACTTGTCCACTGTAAACAAATCTGGGAGAAAGATTTTGACGCAGTGTGTTTTAACATCAACAAAGTCGTACGCAAATTGCATGAGAGAAAAAAACAAATAAACAAAGAGACTCACAATTTGGATCTTCGGCCATGAGCCGCTGCCAATCCAACGACTCGGCGGTTTGCAATTTCGGGATCACGTTTCCATTAGGCTCGCTCCTTTGCTTACCCAACGGACCCGCGTCCACGCCACTCTCCTCCTTGGCCTCACCTTCAATGCGAGACGACGCCGTTTCCGTTTCATCGACGACTGCTCCTCCTCCTCCCCCTAAAGCGCTCCCAATGACAGTCCTCTGCCTCAATTCGGCGGCGGCGCGCAAATTTTGAAACTCCGGATCGCCGATGACCTCCGTTGTAGTGGGGCACAGCGTTGTCTGAGTAACGCTGTAACTAAATTCCAATCCATTCCCGCAAATATCGTTGGTTGCTTCTCTGATTGTGTGATTGGAATTTCCCGGAAGAGAAATCGAAACATGGACGTCCTCGGTTGCTTCCGAGGTCTCGGGTATGGAGCAGTAGGTGGTGGTGGTGGTCTTCTTCTTCTTTTTGCGTTTCCTTCGGGCCGGCTTGTCGTTGTTGTTGTTGTGGTGGTGATTGGATTGGATCGGATCTGAGTTGGAGCGGAAGAAGAGTGTTGCGTCTTCATCATGGGAGCTGTCTCTTCTCAGAATCTCGAACGACAGCTTTCGATCGTCCGATCTCAACGCCATGACCATGCGACCTGAGAGCTTTGCTTTTTTTATTCGATTGAAAATTGGAATTGGAGATTCATAATGGACTTGTTTGTTTGTGAATTACAAATATGAAGTGAGTGTGAGGGAATGAATGAATGAATGACACTGGGACACTCTGCTTTTCTTCTTCGATTTGTTTTTAACTTATTTTATCTCAGAACCGTGTGTCTGTCTGGGTTTTTTATTTATGTTTTTTTTTTTCATTTGGTTAAAACCGTTAATTTTTCCAATTTACGCGCCGTACAATCATATCATATATTCATATGCCATGTGAGATTAAATTTCCAATAGAACATCTTTTTAAATAATAATAGAAAAAGTTAAATCAAACTCTTTTTTACATTTTCAATACTAATCTTCAAAGTTATTTCAGTTTAAGTATCAAATTTTTTAAGTTTAGTTTAAATGGTGTACTATGCTTTAGGTTGGCCAAATAAAAAAGAAGGTTGGACAAAAAATACGTAGTCGGTAGGTTTTACAACCCTAAAGTGTAAATATAAAGCCTTGAACACTTGTAAAACTCAAGCTTTTATAAACTTCATGCATGTCACAAACAATAGATGTGGAGCAATCATACTAACATACACAAAACACTATAGAGCGATATGTAGATCAACCAAACAATATTTTAGTGGGATCCATCTAGGAGCTAGTCGATGAATTAAATAACCAAACAATTTAATAAAAATTTTGTTAGTATGCATGTAATCCATATTTTCATATATAAGTTCAAAATTCAAGACTTACTTAGACAAAAGAAGACTAATATAGTGTTTGGATGATGAAATTAAATTCATGATTTCATTAAAAGTAGGAATTTGAGAAATGACATACTCTTGTTTAGTATCATTGTCAAAAAAAAATCTTAAAATTTTATTGGGAAAAAGGTGAAATTTGGATGCCATCAATTCCAATTTAAATTTCATCTAAATAAATGTCATTTCTAAAATTCTAAGATAAAACAACTATCACAACCATCAACACTACTACCACCCTCATTGCCAACACTCACCAACTCCACACCCCAACACCACAGCCACTAGCTTCATTGCCACAACTACTGCCACTATCATTGTTGTTGCCGTTGCCATTGCCGCCACCAGCTTATCGCCACTACACGCACACCCTTGTCTCCACCACTATCGCCGCAACCATCACCATTAGCACCACATGTTGCTTTCATTGCCAATGTCACAACTTTCACTACTATACAATCACTCACATCACTTTTAAATTTTATCATGTCTAATAGATTAGCCAAACAGGAAACTTTACAAATCCTGTAAGTTTCAATTTCATCATTTTGAATTCTGTCAATTTAAATTTACTTAACACGATTAAACTTTTTAGTATGAACGCACCATAAGTATTAAAAGACACTCTATGGTCATCGGTAGGTTTCTTCAAATATGACTGTTGGATTCGAAAGCCCAACCAACTTTAGGCTGGGGCACCACAATAATAACAGCGAGCAGGCCAAAATAGACCACTGCCCTTGGCACTTGGGATTTTGTAAATTGGGGCAGAAAGTCAGAGATTTGACTAAATTTTAAGATAACAGCCTGCGCCATAAATTTTTTTTTAAAAAAAACATTTCTTAAATACAAGTTATACAACCAGTAATATATTAAAACCAACGACGCGCCGCCAGCAAGTAGGACATTATTTTAGTACAGAGAAATTAGAGTCTAGTCCTCGCTTATGAAAAATATGGTGGGCTTAGTTGGTTCGGTGATATCCACCGTCCCCTCCAACATCTTAGCCACCTTCCCCATCGACGGCCTCATCTCCGGTCGATCCTGGAGGCACCACATGGCCGTTTTGACCATGCGATTCACCGTATCAAAATGCATCCTGCTATCGTAACTATGCTTGATCTGATGGTCCAAAATGTCCTCCACGTTCATCTCCTTAAACACCTTATCAAAAGCCCATCTCGGAAAATACCAGTCCGCACTCTCAGCCATTGAACCTTGGACCTGGTTGTTTCTGACCCCACTCACAAGTTCCAACAAAACCATCCCAAAGCTGTACACGTCAGCTTTGGGCGTAAGCGGGTCCTTCTTGAGCCATTCGGGCGCCATGTACCCACGGGTTCCCTGCATCCGAGATACGCTCACCATGTCCTCCTTTTTCTTCAGCTTCGCCAACCCGAAATCCGAAATCTTCGGGCAGAAATCGTCACCCAAGAGTATATTTTCGGGTTTGATATCGCAATGCAAAACCCATTCCAAACACTCCTCGTGCAAATACGCAATGGATCTGGCCACGCCCAAAGCAATCCGGTACCGGATCCCCCAATCAAGAACCGGTTTCTGCCTGTCAACACCACTCGCACCCGACTCTTCTTGCTCAGGGTCTGAATACAAGACCCGACCCGGTCGAAAGAGGTACTTGTCAAGGGACCCATTAGGGACGTACTCGTAGACTAGTATTCTTTGACCTTTCTCTGCGCAAAACCCCCACAACCTGACCAAGTTGAGGTGGTGCATCCGGGCAATAATGGTGACCTCCGCCCAGAACTCGGCGTCACCGCCGGCCACATGCTTCAAACACTTGACCGCCACAACGCGCTGGTCGCTCAGCTCGCCTCGGTAAACGTCGCCGAAGCCTCCTTTTCCGATGAGGTTGGAGAAGTCCTTGGTGGCGGCTTTGAGCTCGGCGTACGAGAAGCGCTTGGGTCCACCGGCGGGGAGGAACTCGAGGCCGAGAGTCCGAGCCATGTCCCTGTACTTGATGTACTTCTTTATGAAAGCCCAGAAGAAAAGCACCCCAGAAATAAGCTCCGCAGCGAAAAGAGTGCATATAATCACTATGTTCCTTGTGGTAGCGTTAGACTCTTGAGGCGGTAGAGGGAGGCTGATCTGAACCGGACACGTCGTTTCCAGCAACTCCGTCATGCCCGTGAAGTTCGTTTGATCGGTTTCGGAGTTGTCCACCCGGAGAAACATAACAGTTTCGGATCCGGGAGACCAGTACCCGTATAATAATCTGTCGAGCTGAAGCACACAGTAACCCTTGCCGTCATATTTGAACATGAATCCGAGACAATTGCTTTTGTTCAAGCATCGTGATTCACAGATGCTGAAATTAGTGGCATGCCAATTGCTCTGGTTCGATCCACCGGTGAAATTGACATAATCAAGCTTTAGAAACCTGGTGTTCCCAAGATTTCTAAGCGGAATTTTCCTTTCACATCCTTGATCTTGGATTGACCCACTAGAAGCTGGCTTAAACCCAGGTGGGCATACACAAGTTGAAGAACTCGAACCGTCACTAACACAAATTGAATTAGGCCCACACGTGCCGTGGACTTTGCAGAGCTCATATCCCGATTGCCAAACAACAGTCCATTCTCCAAGGCTGGAATCGAAGCTGTAAATTCTGAGATTTCCGTCGTTGTCTAGAGTCAATCTTCTGGGTCGTTCTATCCCAAAATCGGAGACAATGAATGAAGCTCCGTCGTCCTGCTGCACTTCGCCCTTGAAGTCCAGCATCTGGTAGGGCTTCTCTATTTCCTGATAAACCTCGGTTAAATTGAAAGTTAATTTGCTTGAATTTGAGAAACTGAATTTGCCATTCTTGGAGACAAGTGTGATGTTCCCTTTCATGCTTTGGTTTGGCAATATGGTATCAGTAGGAAAACCAAAACTCTCCCATTTGCCGTAAATTAAATTGCCATCATCGCCTAGCATGAGCTTCGTGGTGTTGGGATTCGCAGAAGCAGTTCCTGGCCACAAGTTTCGAGTTCCGGTTGTGGAGGAGTTGATGAGGCGGAGCACGCCGGCGGCAGTGATGACAAGGCTCGCCGTGGAGCCCACCGGAGCATTTGGGTTGGCGGACCAAACTACAGAGTTGACTGCAGAGACGTTGTTGTACCAGATGGAGAAGTTGAAGAGGTTTGGGGAACTGGGTAGGGGGCGAAACCCGGCGGCGAAGACTGAGTTTGGGGAGAGGAGGGTTTGGTTCTGGTTTGGTGTCCATGGGGAGTCTGACAAGGTGAAGGTGGAGAGGGTTTTCTGTTGTTGTTGGGCTGAGGATGGTGGTGGGTTTGAGAGGATGAAGATGATGAAGATTGGGATGGGGAGGAACAAGGTAGGCATGGTTTTGGGATTCATTCCATTAAACTCTTTGAGATTGCTGCGTGTGAAATGTTTATTGGAGGCTGAGTTTGGGACGTTGGTATTTCAATGCCGGCCAAGCTGGGTTTGAATGACTTGTCTGCGTTGACATCAAGTCTCTGTTGACTTGGAATTTTACATGAAAAGCAGAGTTAAAAAAAGAGTTCATATTTTGTTCACATTTAATGTAATCTTATGATCTTATCTTAGTTTACATCTCTATTAAAAATAATACAACATGTGATTTGAGCAAAAAAGAAATGTTATTTGTAGCATAATAATTTTATACATTAAGATGTAGGTTAAAAGAAATATGGGGCGAGTAGCCAAGTACAGTAGAATCACATATTAATGTGAGTATCAGGCGTATCTAATAATTTGTGTGGAAGTAAGGCTCACGAGTTCAGTGGGCCCTGGAGGGTGTACGTTGTGAACTTTGTTTTGGTACGTAAAGGCTAAAGAGGAAGAAGGGTGAGCGTGAGCCAATACAAAGAAAGCCCCAAGCCCAAAGGCAACCAGGCCCAATAGAGAGGAACACGACAAGGGTAAGGGCCTAACTAAACTAGGGACCATAATAAGTTTCACATGATTAAGAAAAATAGCTTAGACAGTGGGATAAGGATAATTTTAAACTACATCAACATTTCTTACATAACAGAAATTACTCGGCATATCATACCCCATGATTTTTTTCTCATGCATAATATCATACCACGTCATTTCCGTTTCTTATGTTCTTTAAATTTTTGATGCGTTAATGAGAAGAAAAATCTCATGCAATTTTCTATACTTGCAAAAAGGCACTTCAAAATTTCAACAACAATTGATATCATTCAACCGTCGTTTTCCTTCTACCATTAATTTCTTTCAACTTTCAACCAGGCCTGCATGCATTGCACTAAATTAAGCTTATGCAACAAATAACAATCATTCATTAATTATTTTACACAATCATAGGAGAGTAAACTTATATTAAAATCACGAATATACTTTTACTTTGCATATATGATATTTTATTACTTCCTAATGTTGCTTAGTCTGGCTTATTTGTTCCCGACGACCACAAAAAAGCAAGTTCTGAGCTCTGAATGATCTCAAATTATCTCTAGAAGAATCTTCGCAGTAAATTAATCAACCAAAGATGAAATCAAGAAACCCATTTGTTTTTATCTCACATATACGTCCCTACATTACAAGAACTCCCTTATCATATTTTGATTGGCAGCAGTTGGCACTAGCCTTGGCTGATACAAAAATTAATATTTAAATCAATTTTCTTGAAGTTACAGACTTTGTAGTTGTAGCTTCGATCTTACCGAAGACAGCAGATTATCATAGTATACACAGAACCCTCCCATTTCACATCCCTCTATAATTATTTTAGGCCCATTTCTCATCCTGAAACAAACTGATCTCATACTAAACAGAGAGTCTCTGTTTCTGCCTCTGTTTCTCAAAATGCAGAGGCGATTTCGGCAAGTTTGCACTGCTCTAAGAGAGCACAGCTCTGTAAGCTACGCCAAGATCGCCACAGTTGGAGGCTTCTGCAATGTCGACCTCATCATCATCAAAGCAACAGCTCCAGACGACTTGCCCTTGCCTGAAAAATACATTCAGGAGCTCTTGAAAATCTTCTCCATTTCTCCGGCTTTATTGAAAGAATTCTCACTCAGCTTCACTCGCCGTTTTGGCAAGACTCGCTGTTGGCGAGTTGCGCTCAAGTGTTTAATTCTCCTCCACCGTCTGCTTCGTTCAGTGCCGGATGACAGCCCGTTTCGGTCTGAGCTCCTCTGGACACGATCGAACGGTTTGATGACTCTCAACCAATGTCACTTCCGTGATCAGTCTTCCTCTGCTTCTGAAGATTACACAGCCTTCATTAGATCATATGCTAGCCTTCTTGATGAAGCTCTTCATTGCTTTTGGTTGGATAGCAAGGCAACCCATGAAGAAGAAGAAGAAGAAGAAGAACAACAACAACAACTACAGCAAGATGAAGAAGAAGAAGACGAAGAAGAAGAGCAATTTGAGAGCCTATCAGAGAAAATGACAGAAGTGGGTCGAATGCTGGAAGTGCTGCCACAGCTGCAGAGCCTCATAGACCTTGTCATGGACTGCCGACCAACAGGACCAGCAGCAAAAAGCTTCCTGGTCCAATTGGCTATGAAGCATATCATTAGAGACAGCTTCACGTGTTATACAATATATCGGAGAGAAATTGTAATGGTTCTGGACAGTCTGTTTCAGATGCCATACAGGAGTTGCATATCAGCTTTTGGTATTTACAAGAAGGCAGCCGTGCAAGCCAATCAACTATGCGAATTTTACGAGTGGTGTAAGGCTATGGGTTTGTGTGGATCATACGAGTATCCCTTTATAGATCGAATCCCACATATCCAAATTCATGCTCTTGAGAATTTCCTCAATGGTATGTGGCAGTTGACAGAGTCCTCATCGTCTACACCAACTTCTACAGCATCAGCATCAGCATCAGCATCATCGTTGGTGGAGTACTCGAGCTCAACAGAGGACGATGTTGGAGACAGAGTTTTGGTACTACCAAGGGATCATATCCTTGTTAGCACAAAGTGGGAGAAGCCATTGATTCAGTTTGGTGGGGATGATGAGGAGGAGAAGCCATTGATTCAGTTTGATGGGGATTATGAGGAAGGGAAGCCATTCATTCAATTTGAAGATGTTGACGAAAGCTGGGAGAGCCTGCTAGAAGATTCCATTAATATGTTGCCTGCTCAACAAAGCATTTTATGCTTCAACGACAATACTGGTTATGAATATGGAGACCAAAAAAATGCATGGAAGATGCAAATATACGATCCCAGTGCTCTTAATCCTTTCTATCAGCAAGGAATCATGCTAAATTACCATGGTTTTGATACCTCCAACCCTATTCATGGCGACCACAACGTTTGCTATGCCCAAATCTAGTTGAATAATGCAGGGAAATTCTCATAACATGAGATGAGAAATAATTACCCTTTCAGGGCTTCAATTTAGAAATTCATGCTAGGAATTACATTGAATATTTACTTCAATTTTATTTTTTTTTTAATTTTGTGCTGACAGTGTTGTATAGGCCATCATTATTTTGTGATTCAAAGTTATGCAATCACCTTTTTATGGGTTTTTCTTTCTAATTAAGATTCAAGAGCAATATGATCTAGCAGAGAATGGTGCTATTTTTTTCGAAAAATCTTAAATCGTAAAACCCATAAACCTCCTAAATCATACTAAACTCTACCATAATAACTTGACTTTTAAATAACAAATCTCAAAAATATCTAAAAAACTCATATAATAAACATAAAAATAAAACACAGCCAAGCAGCCTCCAATCCGCAGTACGAGCAGGAGGGTACAGGGGGCATACTTCTCTGGGCAGCTACTAAGGCGGAGGTCCAACAGTAGATGGCATGTAGATCCCTGTGGAGCATTCTGCCTCCGGACAACCTTCGACAGCAGCCAACAAGAACCTAATTATAAACCCCCAAAGTGATAAAACCGGGGAAACACAATGTCGGAAGCAACAGCATTTGACAATGGCAGCAGTTAAGAGGCATATTAGGGTCGAAATTTGGGTTGGTCTTCCAAATAGTTTTCCCAAATTTTCAGAATTCTTATGCATTCCAATTTCAATTCCTAAATATAAAAAATCCCAAATAACCTTTCAAATTCTAATGCTTCATATTTTTGATATTTCTAGTTCATAAATGTCTTAGAATTTTCAATCAATCAATGATATTTTCTTTTTGTTGGAATTTAAGAGGTACAGACCTAACCTGATAAAGTAACTCTCTGTACAGTTGCTGCCACATATAATAAATTTACAATATTATTGTACATTGAAATAAGAATGAGTCTATCACTACCCAATTAAGGGACCGTAGGATGAAAAACTATTCGTCATTAGAAATTTAATACAACAGGAATTTTGATTTGTTACAGAACCAAAAAGACTGGTAAGGGCGGGAATCCCATCAAAATCACGAAGATGTATACATGTTGCCAACATCAAGCACCAGAAAAAGATTTTGAAACTGTGAATGACGGTATTACTTCCGATGCCTTCGTTTCTGTTCAGCTCTTTGCCTTTTTTCATCCTCCCAATCATACATCCTGCAACATGGTTAAGGACTTGCAATATCCAATACATGGTTACACAACTTAAACTGAAACAGCCAATATGCTTGTCAATGGTCATGATAAATTAAAAACCTAGTTGTGAAGATAAGGTTCCATTCAGAACTATAATATGGGTTCATCATGACACCTATCACCACATTGCATCAAACCACAGTATAGCCATGGGTACTTCAATAAGTGAGAAGTAAAATAGAACATGTTATTACATTTACAATTAAAAACCACTACCACTCTCCTTGATGCATGATCAAATAAATAAAAAACAAAACAAGAATGCTTCATGCCTGCTTTGGAGAAAGAAGTATCTTCCAGAAATGCACATGCAGCACAAACAATAAACAATTCCAGTCCTGGCAATCGAGCAATTATCTATTAAGAAGTAATAGGCACAATGACGTGAAAATGGGCATTAAGGATACGGGTCAGTGTCACGACGAGTCATCTTGCTAGCTACTTCTTTACCATGAATCCTTAGACTTGGTTCTTCCAAGTAACTTGCACGCTGGACAATGGGTCCTTTCCTGTCTCCCCTATCTCTTCCATCATACGACTGGGACAAACTAATAGAAAGAGGAGGCGGAGGGGGACCTGGTGAATACTCACCAGCTTCCACAGAAGGCAGATGCTCTCTTTTAAGTTTCCGCCTCTTAGAAGCTGCAGTTGCATCTGTATCCTCCTTCAAGAGGTTTGCTTTCTCCCTCTCCCTCTCCCTCTCCCTCTCCCTCTCCCTCTCCTCGACCTACATACAGCAAAACATCATGCATCATATCACTTTCAACATAAGGTGTATAATCAATGATAAGCAGCCAGTTAACAATGTTAGTCATGAGACTATTCCTCGCATCTGACTATCGACGCACTTATTCTGAAATAATGCAAGGAAGTGTCTCAAATGAAAATGAAAACCAGGGTTGACACATACCTTCACTGACAGCCCCTCACGATCTTCACGCTTTCTCTCTCGGAAATCATCTTCTCTTCTACGTTTCGAATCATCTTGAGAAATTGAGGAATTATCTTCAGATCGTCTACGTTCCTTCTCATCATGTCTTGGAGAAAGCCTTTGAGTATGCCTCGTACTTCCAAACCTTCTATCAGAATCTTCATCTCTTCTTCCAGCACTAACAGATTGTGGAACAATGTGAGGAGGTAAGGGTGGCGGTGGAGGTAAGTTTTGCCCATGATACCGATCATCAACATGAGATTTTTCTGCAGATATATCATTGTACCGTACTTTACCTCTGTCATCCTTAGACTTTTCAGGGAGTCTATCAAAACTCCTATCAATACCCCTCTCTTGAACTTTCTCAACGGAATGCTCCCTTCCATGTCTTTCCATGGACCTGTCTCTGGATCTCTCAATTAAATCATCTCCACGTGGCTTATCAGGACGCTCCAATCTTTCCCTGTAATCTTTGTCATGTCTTTCATTGCCCTTATCTTTGGCCCGATCTGAAGGCTTATCAGTAGCCTTATAAGCACTTTGATCATCAGTTCCTGATTTGTCAAGATCCAACAGTCGAGCATCAACAGATCTCTCTTGGTCAGAGAATCGAGCATCGCCCTCAAAATCTCTCATTTCAGTTTCCCCTTTCCGGCGTTTACTTTGTCTGTCAGTTTCTTCTGAAGGGCTAGTTCTCTTCTGCAGCTTATCACCAGACTTAGAAGTGGTAGCAGAACTATCATGCCTAGGAGAATGAACTAGTCGAGAAGGAGGCCTTGGTGCATCAGAAATTTCAGTGCCATCTTCCTTTGAAACAGAAATCCTTGAAGACTTTGCAGCTCCAGTCTCCACCTTTGATTCATTCCCATGAATATCTAATGATGTTTTCACTAATGGAGCTGAACCTTTAGCTGAACCTGAAACTGTGTTACCATTTGCTGTAATGGAAGAAGAAACATTTGTGGCCCCAGTATGAGACAGGACATCTCTGTCACTGGTTGAAGAACTAGAAGTTCTGCCAACAACTTTTCCAGATCGACTATCATCTTTTGCAAGATCTTGTTTTGGTGGCTTAGCAAGTGATCCAGCAGAAACTGACCGTTTCGCTTGGGCCCTTGACTGTCATAAGAAAATACTGGACTTAGGAAAAATGAAAGAAAACCAGGAATACAAAAAAGAATTGCATTCTTTCATCAAACAAATAATGAAAAGCTCACAGAGGGAGAAGCAAAGAAGAATTCTAAACTGAGCAATATCATTCTTCTTCTTTTTTTGCCACTAAGCTATATCATTCTAATAACCATAAAAGTTAATTTAAAAAAATTTATACACTTTAATATTTTAATAGAAGGATGAAGGTGCCTCATATGCCGTAGTGCGAAAATAACAGCAAGTGAAGGCACCAACGGCAGCTTGACTATGATGAAGCATGTCCATGAAAGCAGTTCCAATCATAAAATAATTAAAAGAAAAGGATTTTCTTCCACATAATACCTCAGATTCTGAAGAGTTTTTTGGGGCACCTTTTCCCATATTGTCATCTGAGATTCTATTAGAGAATTCATTTACTTGTTTTTGATTTTCAAAAGATCTTGATGTTCCAGATTGTAAACCTGCTGAGGGCACAGCTAACTGAGCATCTGGACCATTCACCAATGAGCCACCTTTAAGTTTCAGATGCCCTTGATCAGACTTGGCAGCCGAGATACTTTCTACTCTTTCCAACCTCCCATCTGCATGTTTGGTTTTTAGCATCTGGTCTTTGACTGAGTTCGCTGAATCTGAGTGATGTGAGGCAAGGGCTCCCGCTTTTCCTCCTAAAGATTCACTTTGAGAAATATTAATGGAAGAACCACCCTGTACAGCTACTAAAATACCAGCCGAAGACTTTGAAGCAAGTGATGGTGCAGGCTTTAATTCAAGGTATCCCATACCAAATTCTTCATCTGTAACCCATGAAGGCTGCAGGAAGAAAATAAATAAATGTATATACGTTGAAATCTGAACTAAAATCCATGCTCCAAAAGTTACGACATACCTTTCTAGCAGCCAAAGCAGCACCGACACCTGTTGCCAACACCTTGAGGTCCTCCCTCTCATCACCCTTGATCTTGGCAACCTGCAAGCAAAATAGGGAAAACAAAAAGATACACAATGATTTCAATGTAATTAAAGAAAAAAAAAATATTCAAAATAGTTCTTACCCGTTTTTCAAGGTTAATCCCACTCTTTCGAGTTACAGGGAAAACACTAGAAATTTTTGTCAACATTATGAGTGCATTTCGAATCTCCATGTACTCAGTTGATTCTAGACACTGAATCAACAGCCTCGTGATTCTTTGACTCCATTTCCAGTGCACCTAAAAGAAATTAAAATAAGAGCACATGAAGCAAAAACCTGATTGAATTGAACGTCATTCCAAGGATGAACTGAAGTATACAAAAGGTTACAAGAGCATTCACAAAGTACTATGAATTTATGAAAGGCAACTGAAGCACACAGCTAAATCGCAGAACATGTGGATGTATAGATAGTTACACACAAATAGGAGATTAAAGAAAGCTGATTATGTAATCAGGAGGAGAAATGTAAGCAAAAAGAACTGAACTGTTCATATTTGAAATTGGGGACTTTACTATGAGTTTATTTTAAACACAAAAATGTCCCTGAACTAACCTTGATGAACTGGCCATATGTAACTCGCTGGCTATTCGGATATCTATAATATACAGCAAAGCCTGGCATGTTTCCACATTCGCGCTCATAAATAGTTTCATCGCTCTGGAAAAAAAGAGGGGAAAGGATATAGCAGTTTCAAGAGCACATTAAAGACCATCTTAATGTCAATGACTAGTAACACCAGTGTCATTGAATCTAAGTAAAATATAAATAAAAAACATGATATCGTGTTTCACCTTCCAATAGTAAGCAATCTTCAATGTCTCATTCAGGAACTTCCCAAGTCTACCTGCCTCGTACTCAGTGCAGCAGCATATCATAGGCTGTAAGGTTTTACAGATAAGAACATCAATGTGGTTGACTGTGTTGAAAAATGGTGTCCCCAGGGAATGAAGAGTATGCACAAACATGGCACAATAGACAGCATCTGCCATACTGAAAGTACAGCGTGGAAATATACAACGTTGAAGGAACTCCATGTTGATCTTTAAAGTATCAGGGCAAGAACTCAACCATTTGTCCTTCTCACGAGATAGGCGTTTACGAACAGATGCAACATTTTCCTCATGCTTATGGAGCTCACTAGTCAGGCGATCCAGGGATTCCTGTATTCTTTCCTTGTCTTTCTTCCTTTTGGTTATTGCTGAACTTGAATTATCAGAAAGCTCTTCCAGAGCTTTCAGAGCAGCATGCTGCTTTGCAATTTCAGACTCGTAACAATTTCTAGGGACATAAAGATCGTAGAGAGTGAGCCCCCAAAATGTAACATAGAGATCAGGGGACAGGCTATTCCAGGCTTTGGAAGGCAACATAGTTTTAGCAGTATTAAGAAGATCTGACCACCTGCATGCATATAAATATCGGAAAGAAAAGAAAAGTAATTAGAACAATGGTATTTCATCCTATGCATGTAAAAGAATAAAATTCTTTCATACAATGATAACTAGATCACATCAAAAAAATTTCACGCCAAGAATTTTAAACATGAAAGCAAAATAGAACAAAGAAAAAGTGGGTGCACTGTGTACATAAAAGACTAACCTTGTAGAACAAAAATAAAATCTCATAAGGTACTAGATACATAATCTTTCAAGTCAACATTGTTGCAAATGCAAAACCAAAAGAACAAACAGTACTTTTAAAGACAATTACATTATAGGCTTCCGTGGAGACCCCAGATCCAGAACCACAATGCCAGAGTCCTCTGCAGCTTCGGGCTCTGAATTTGCAGACATGATACTTTGAGCGTCATTATTGTCTAGAGGCCAGAAGACATCAGAACTCCCACGGCACTTGAAGAGCCTCATTACAGGGCGATAAATTAAGAAAGCAACCTATGCAATGGAGAAATAATACTATGAAAAGAGTGCTGAGGTAAAAGAATCATGTTCTGTGGTAACTGTAAGACACTGAAGCAGATACCATTTTCAGAGCATAAAAAACACTTGACTATAAATAGATACAAAGTTCACAACTATGAGAATTTACAAATTGGATAATCTGATCAAATTCAAATGGAAGGAGATAATTAAAAGAGGTAGACAACTTAAGCACTAGAGAGAAAGAGAGAGACCTCAGGATCCAGGTGGTATAGATGGACAAGATCATCAAGGGAAGGAATCAGCTGAGCATAAGCCGATGCTGGTGTCACGGCACTGCAAAGAAATTCCACAAATTGAAGGAGAGTTCCATGACATCTATCAAACTGCTCGCTAACCATCTTAATGTAAGGTGCATCTGCATCAATTATGACCCTGCAGAAAATATAAGAATCTTGTCAGGTATCCAACTCATTTGCCGAACATAAACACCAACCCCATGAAGCATCTGCAAAATCAAAATTCTGTCATGCCCAACAACAAAGAGAGAGGTTTATCATGGGGTGGGACTTCAGTGGGATTGACAGCTTACACAGAACGATGCTGTGCAAGAAGTAACAAAAGGGGGGTTGCCAGCTTGGATTCATCCTTTGGAAGCAGTGAGTCCCTTAGCCTGTTAGTGGATTTGATTAATGCCTGTTGACACCAGCAGAATTCAACATTAATATCTTCACAGTTAGGAACTCAACCACGATACTGTGCAACATTGTAAAAGAAACAAATCCTACTCATTCCAAAGATATTATATTACAAGGCACCTTGTTATTTCGTGTAACACCAAAAGAAGTGGCCTGATAACGGAGTGTCTCACTCCCTGCCATGGCATCCAGCTGATCTTCAGTCAGATTCTCTGTGTAATGGACATTTGCCATTTGCTGAATAAGCTCCTGATATATCAGAGAAATCAAATTCAATGTTTGCAAAACTTCAGGACTAACTATCTGACATAACTAATATAAGAATTGAGCTTCAAAAATACCTGAAGGAGAACAAGCTCAATTCCTTGGCCCTTTTTCAACTGATTCACAAGGTACTGGAAAAGGCCTCTCAATTCCATGGATGGGTATTTCTTACACCTAAAGAAAATAAAAAATTGAGGTGGTTAGCTTTCTTAATAGCTAAAAGCAAATATTTCAACGAAACTTACCACAGAGGAAAAACAATTGAAAAGAAAAAAGATAGAAATTAATAATATGGGTATAATAACAATCGCCATAAAGCCACAGAAAAAAAAAATATATATATATCTATCCAATCAAACATTCTGTCTCAGAGATCCATAAGTGTCATTATAAATTCAGAATAGTAGAAAACCAAAAACCAAAGTAAAGGACTCAACAGGCCATAGTAACAGAAATCAAGAAAATAAATAAAAAATTACATCTGAAGCCAAGTTAGGATTAATAGTCCCCTAACTCCTTTATAAACTATAAATATTTCTCAGTGTAACATAAATATAACTTTATGAAAAGAGAATTTAATGTCATTAGATCAATGTTTAGAAATTATATCATCCATACAATATGAAAAGGGGGACAAAACATCACTATAAAAGGGGGAAAATGCAGTCACGCAAGGTCAACCCAGATCAGTTTTTCACATTTCAGAAAATCTAGAATGTCAAATTGTCAGATTGTTGATCAGAATCACCCTCTCAAACATGATTCCAACAAATAACGATCCAACAGCGCTCTATAAAGGCACACTCGCAAGAAAGTGGTTATGACAAAGAAAATGTAATAATTACCAATCCTTAAAGAGTTGAAATAACTAATGCATGTAAAAATGGAACATTATAAAAGTATTTCTAACCAGACAAATATTAATATCAGCCATCTCTTCAAACACATTGTATAAAAAATTTATGCATTTGCCTTATTAAAAACCGAAGTAAAAACCTCGCCATTCATGCATCAGCCACCTCCAGTGAAAACCCTCCCCATTTGTTGTACAACCGAAAAAAGCCCCAGAACCCTTTGAGAGCTTTGACACAATGCTGCCACGAACTTATGGTTGTTCCTTATACAAGTTATATAGTTCCACATAAACTGCTCTTAGATGCCTCACAATGTGCAGTACTTTCGCCTTTTATTTTCCTTTTATAATCAAAAAAGAAATTTCCAGTCATATGTGGGCATTACAATGATGAACATTAAACATCCTGAACTACCATTGACATAAAACTAAACAATGAAGTTAGTCCAGCTAACTGCGTCTCTTATATTCAAGAACAGCCTCTTCTTTTTGGACCCCACCTACTAAAAGATACTGCACAGAAGCCTGATTGAACAAAATGTATACCCAGGAATGTTTTAGAAATATCATCCGAGGAAACAAGGAACCATTAACAGACAGCTCCATCAAGGAGAACGAGATTGTCAATCAAAATCTTCAACACAGAACAACACCCACTCCAACTTCAGCACCCTGCCTAACAGTAATCTCTTCAGGTGGCTAACAAACACCAATTTGTCATCTTCATAAGTTAGCCATAGAAAAGTATTAAATTGTCCAGCTCAGCAGTCGGTCACAGGCATATTTGCTTTATAGGAGGCCAAAGCCCTTTTATAAGCTATCAAACAAAGGTTCACAGTTCACAGAATGCCTGTTGGTCATTCATACATTGAGAAATTTAAATCACCAACTTCTGCCAAAAAACCAACAATATCATGCATACCTCTCACAGCATAATGTTAAGTGAAAACACCCCAACTCGATTCTTTGCATTTTTGACAACACTCCACCACTCTTATCAAAGTCTAACCATCTTTATATTGCTTTTAATCCAAACAGAGAATCTTTCATTTAACAAGGTCATGCTCAAATAGCCTGAATCTCATTCCAACATGCTATAATGCTTCTTGCTACCCCTTCAAGAAATTTAAATTGCCAACGTCTGCCAAAGTAACCAACAATGTCGTTGCATCTCACCATAATGTAAAGTGCAAACACCCCAACTCAATGCTTTGCACTTTGACAACATACCACCATTCTTCTTAAAGGCTACCATCATTATATTACTTTTGATTCAAGCACAGAATCTTTCCTTTAACAAGGTAGTGCTCAAATCACCTGAATCTCATTTCAACAAGCATAAAAGGAACCTAAGATAAACATCACTTCAAAATTCTGACCAACCCTTTCTATTTCATAAATACCACCTCAGCTTTATGCCAATCTATCATCAAATTTTGGTTGCTGAATCTCACAGTACTCAAGCACACCAGCCCTCGGCAAGCCTAGCTGTTGGAACTGATCCCACCTTGCAAACAGAGGACACATAATCTTCACTGTCCACAACATCCCCAGCTCCAGTATTAGAGCCTCCATCTAGGCTAATCTGCAACCCCGAAACTAAAGTGAAGTATCCAAGAATATATCTAGACTCTAAGTAACTGTGCAAATGTACAAAAGTGACTCTAGTAAATGTCTTGTCAATGCTAGAAAATGAAAAATGAAGAACTAAAATGAATTGAATAAATTCAGGTGTAACCCAATTGCACAAACCAAGATAAATGAACAACTAAGGCCAAGATATCACCAACTACTATACAGCGTAAATATATATGATACTTTGCAAACAAACATGTTGAAGCAATAAGATAGAAAAGATGACATGTATTATATAATATGTCAAGGTCAATACAACAATATATGGAAAACAATAATTTTGTCAAAGGAGAGAAAAGAACAGTGCATACAAGTGACCCCAAAATGAAGCCAAAGATTGAAGCCAGTCTGACACGTTAAGCCCATCGTCTTTTAGCTTATCACGCCCTCCTTGAGCTAGACGCTCAATCACAACATATTCCAAAACGTCATACTCCAGCTGGACAGAAAGCAGGAATTTGAGCAAAAATTAACAAAGAATACATATGCTTAAATCATGTATATATATAAACAAACATACATACAAACACATGAAAGCCAAATCCAATTGGAGAAGGAATATCACAAACAATCAGAAGAGAATTAAGGCTATTCTAGAGAGAAAGACATCTCACAAGTATTATGCTTGAACAGGTTTTCTGGTTAAATTAGTGTTTCTATGTTAGTGTTAAGTCTAAAATAAAATAAAAAATTCTTTTTGTTTCTTTTATGAATTTTGAAGCAGAAAAATCCAAATTCCCAATTGTTCCCATGAAATGCACCTAAATTTGACCTTCTATGCCTCGAGATAAAAAGAATCTAAGGCTTACTATGCCCCAAACTTCAGAAAAATCTATGCAAAGGGCCAAATCTGAAAATTGACTGTTAGCATCAAAGGAATCCAACCTAAAGACTCCAAAAACTGTTGCTTTAAATTACTGGCTATGACTAGTATAAGTTCATTGATCAAGATGTACCTTTATGAGAAAAAGCAAGCAAATTTACAATCAGATTTGATATTCTTCCGGTTAAGTATATCAACTGGTACATATATTTAGCATAACAAAATAGATCCACACCTGAGTCAGATACTTAAATGCATCTACAACAGGAGTAATCATATCTCTGTACGCTTCAATCTGCACGTGGTATTAAGACATTAACAATTTCATGTGCACAAAAATTAAAGATGTCAGAAAACAAAAAAATATATGTATCACACATGCCAAAAAATGCAAGTATAACCACTAATAAAGTAATAAGACAATACCTGATGAACAATTGTTCGAAGCACAGTCATTGGATTTGCATGAGCTAATTTTGCAACCATCCGACCCAGCTGCTTTAAATTTTCTTTTGCAAGCCGTTTCAAAATTCTTCTAGTGTCCAACTACAACGAGGAAAAAGGAAAAGCATAGCAATGATGCTCTTAAGGCATCAAACTTGCAACTAAAAGAATGAAAAGAAAGTAAATGCATGCATATTAAGAAACCCAGGAAGACTAAAAAGAATATATTTGCCGTACCTTGGCTGTTTGCCTTGCAGATAAAACCATAGGAATCCGCTCATCTTCTTTTTCCCATTCACCATATAAACGATACCGCACCTAAGCAGAGGAGATTCATCTAGCAAGAGTGTCTACCATGCCAAATAAATTCTTAAAATGAACTATCAAATATCACTGATTTAAGGCCAACCTCATATGGGAGTAGATTCATCACTTCCCAGATCTCCTGTCCAACAGCTGGATTTGCAGGCACCAATTGTAAAGAAGGAAGTAGACATGTTCCCAAGGCTTCCTCTATCCTTGACCTTGCTTCCTTAAGGTGCAGACGAGGATTTCCGTCATAAATGTATTTGGGATTTACAGATCCTTCAGCACTGCCTACAAGCTCGAGTGCAGACACGTAATAACCTCTCAAAACTCTACAAACCTACACCAACAAAATAAATATAGTCAATCCTTGAGTTATTAGGAAATATAATATCAAAAATAGGAAAAAAAAACAAGAATATCAGATATAAAACAATGCACCTTCTGCAGCAATAAAGTATCACGGTAAAGATAGGGTCCAGCACAAGCAAGCATCTGAAAAAGTTCTTTGGGAAGCTCTATAAAAGATCCATGGTTGGCTGAATTTTCTGTATTCATCACATCAACACTGGTTCCCGAGGAAGACCCAAAGCTAAGGAGATGTGCTTGACGAACAGTATCATATGCTGAAGAGATTGATTTTTCAATGAGCCTGGACACAAGTATCAGATAATTATTGAAAAACAGAAGTAGATGCAATACCCCCACAAAAGCTAAAAATGGCCATGCATGACAGAAGAAGGCTATAGGAAGCCAAGCTAATAGGTTAACTTTTCAAATCCACCCAAAGAAGTTGTGCACACCTATCTACACTTGTGTGTTTGTTTTTGCATACTTGCCAATGAAATCACATTCATTCAAATGACCAGAAACACAAGTAGATCATTGCATAAAACAAAAGAGTGAAAAAAGTAAAATACATTCGCTTTACCTAAACAAGCTGTTACAGATTTGAATATGTTCAACAGGATTTAGAGGCGAGAGACGATCAAATAGTACATGTGCATGGTACCTGATGAAGCAAAAATTGGATAACAAATGAGATCTATATAATAGACACAAAATAAAAGCTATCATACAAAGTCAAATGTCAGTTCAAACAAGATGACTTCAGAATAATTTTTAAACACGAACTTCAACACTCCACCTTTTGGCATGTATTATATGCACCAAAAACCGATAACCAAATGCCCACCTTTATGCAGACAACTGACAAAGAGTTGGTTAGAGTAATATCCATATATCTTTTAGGTTTTTTCACATATTTCTCAATCCCCAGTCAATTGAAAGCAATTCCGGAAAAACATAAGAAAATATAGCAAAATCTAAGTACAGGAATCCACATGTGCAGCTGATTGGAGACAAGTACAACATGGTTCAATAGATCTATTCTTCAACACTATTTCAAACATGGCAAACCATACATTCACAGCATTTGACATGAGAAAAATTTACTAGAATTGTCAAGAAGGCAATACAAGAGCCTCTAATTTATAACGATTTCATTAGAAACATATTCGACTAGAAGGGCATCACATACATTACAGCAACTGGTTCAAGAGCTCTAGTGCCAGTTAAGCAAGGAGCAACAGTTACAGTGTAACAGTAAATGTACAGAAGAAAAGAAGAAACAAGTACAAAGAACTTGGAAATCATTAAGGAAAGAAAAGCCTGAAACGAGAAGTTCAACTTCAAACAAACCTACCAGTCATGTACAGAAAGAAAACCAGTAAGCAAGCCCAAAGTTTGATTACTTTCAAACTCTGTAGACCGTTCACCAACTGCCTCTGTTTCCATGTCTATAGCAGCAAAAAGATCTATTGTCACATCTCCTTGTTTCTCATCATCCATTAGATCCTTCCCAGTAGCAGCAAGATTTATTTTTCCAATTTTGTTAGCCTGAAAATATTAACAGATATTCACATAAATGGGATAGAGAGTGTGACACCACGCATCAAATAATCTAGTAAAGCAGCCACCGCAGACAAAAAAAAGAAAAGGAGAGAGACAAGTTCCCTCTCAAAATAAAATAGCATGCACCTATACACAGTTCTCTCATCTGTCAATGCCTTAAAAATCATATGTTGCAAAAATGATTCACGTAAAATGTTGTGGACTCATAGATTAGTAACTATGCAGGAAAAACTCACACAATAACATATAAAAGCACATCAAATGACAATTTTCACAGCCATATTTTAATCATTTAATGAAATTATACCTCATCAAGTCGCTTGGAAGAGAAAGCACTATAATGCTCAAATGCCTCATCATCCTTGGGAAGTAGATGAGCATATCTGTCAAACACAAATAAATTTAAATAAAAGTCACTAGCAGGCCTAGCACAAATAGAACTCTGACTCAGACCATCAAGGAAGCTGAAAACATAAGCAGATAACGACATAACAACATAAAAATGATAATAAGACCATATTGAACTTAACCAACCACAATTATACTACTCGATAACAAAGATGTATATAGACTAATTCTAGACTCCAGCAGTGATACGCACATTTATAATGCTCCTCTAGCTCCAGATAGTTTTTACCAAGAAAAAATATTAATAAATCTTAAACTCATGCAATAATGCAATTGCCTTACTATATAGAAGCACAATACCGAACACTTGCAATCATTTAAGCCCAACCACCACTATGGTTTATATTAACAAATGTACAGGCAGTACACGGTTCATCGTCCAAATTAGTACCGCACTCACCCAATGTCAGTCTCCAAGCAAGATATCTCTCAAATAGCATCATCATGCCTGGAGAACTCTTTACGTGTACAAGCCAATCTTCAAGCTTACCAGCTCATGGACATACAAGCACTATGAAAGAGCCTATGACAAGGCACCATGAGTTATGCTCACCCTTAAGTGTGGTTACTAGATATATTTGGTGATTGAGTACACGAATCTGAAAATTAACTTGTCGGATCATTGTCTTTCAATGGCAACTTTACTATCAAGCATTATCTTTTATTCCATACACATATCAAAATCAAAACCAGAACATGCACAATCAAGAATCAACAACTCACTAATAAATCCCAACCCACCAGAAATACTAAAAACAGGTATTTGTTAACCTTGAAACATGCAGCCTATAAATGAATTAGAGCAACCAAAACCCTTACTCAAAAGTGGAAAATGAATTTCAATAATATGAATAAAGTTGAATGAAACAATAAATTTCAAATAAATTAGAACTGAAAGATATTGTAATTCAAAGACCAAAATCATAAAAATGAAACTCACATGCAATCAAGATCAATAAAATCCTCCTTCACCAGCAAAGCTGTAAGCTTATAAAGTCCAAAAGGTACCGGACCATTTACTTCCAAACGCTGATAATATTGAAATTTAAAACCAAGGATTTGTGAAGCATGAGACTGCAAAAGATTATGAAGTAATGGGTTAACAAAAAAATTAGCAAAATATATCATACAACCTAGACTAGGTAAATGAAATATGCATCACCTTTGGAAAAATCGGTATCAGCTCCAAAAAGACATTATTATCTGGCTGAAGTTCAAAACACTCCAAAACCTAATCAAAGTGAATCATAGAACATCATATTCTTCACAAACACATCGAAAACAAAATACAGGCTATACTGAAAAACAAGTACAACTAAGGTCAACAGTGACAACTTACGATATCAAAAACATGATTTGGGTCCAGATCAAAATGTCCAATTAATGACTGCAAGCACCAATCTATCAGAAAACAGAAGAATATATAAAATAGAAGATACTGGAGAAAAAGAAGTCAAAGATAAAACCTTTATAATGCCTATTGTTGCTGCTGCATTGTGTGATGAAGTTTCTGAGTTTTGGCAGAGAAGGGTAACCTAAAATGCACATGGCAGTGAATATACATAATGAAAAAAGAATTGTATCTCATTGTTATGAAACAAATATGGAACCGTAACACACTGAACAAATTTCCGAAGGATACTATCAATAGTAATCATACCAGCTTGGCATATCCCTCACTCTCTTCTCGAAGAAGGTTAAATTTTGTTTGCTGATATAGAAGACGGGTGTTTACTCTGACCTGAAATTAAAAGCACATACACATCAATTTTGAACATATAGCAGATTACTACATCAACATATTGATGTTTTTCATGGTAAACTTTATGCATGGCATATTTTTTTGGGAGTCATGCAAGTCATTATACACAACTCCAAACTTGCTTTGTTGAAACAGACTATTGCATTTAGATTTTCATAAAACAATCAGTGACACAGTCGAATCATCTAAAAGTTGGTATATAGAATCTGCATCAACTGTTAGCAATTCAGGAATATTTTACCAGATATAGAATCTCATGTAAGGATGATACACTGAAAAACAGAACAATAACAACATAATGTCGGTTCATATTTTGGTCAAGGCCACCATCATATGAACGCATAGCTACACAACAATGATCTCCTTACCTCTTTACTCTTCAATTCCTGAGCCTTTATCTTGATCATTTCAGCCTCCCACAAAAATTCTTCCTACAATTTGTGAGGCACATATGCATAAGTTCTATTTCTTACCCAAAAAAAAAAAAATGAAATCAGGGGTCCAAGACAACAAAAGAAAAATAATGACCAGATAACCATCAGTAAAGATTTATAGGACACGGATCAATATTCACCTCACAGCGCTCCTGGAAAAGCCTCAATGGAACTAAGGAAGATTCCACCAACCATTTAGCCTGAAAAAGAGGAATCAACTAATCAAAAAGTACCAGACCACAGAAAAAAAAAATTTTAAAACAAACAAACCTATAGAACATCAAAAACAGAAAAGGCATGGGCAAACAAATGGAGAAGACTAGTCATCAAAAATAATAAAATGTCAAAACATATCCATAAGAAAAAGGATGCTTGCGACTAAAGAAATGAAATGGAAAGAATACAGGGACACCAGTAACTAAGTTCAAGGCACCAGTTATTGATGTAGTGGCTTTTAACCAAGTACTAACCAATTTTATGAGACGAGCACGATACTCTCCAGGCATTGTAAGCTGCAGATTAGTGAGAGTCCACATGTCAGTAAAAACAGGTAGCAGATAAACATAAACATGGTGGGACATTGATTAAAAAAATTGAAAACAAAAATTATGCAAAGAGCACATAATATGCCATAGAAAAATTCAAAAGGCAACATTAGGTGACCACAAAGTGTTATCTCACCACAGTTAAGTGGAACTCAAACATGCAAGTATTTTCAAGAAACCATTGAAAATCGTACTTCCTCATAGTTGTGTTCTCTAATATCCCCTTTTTCAATAGTTTACAAAATTTCCTTGCTTTCCTGACCTACTTTAAAGGTGGCACATCCATAGCAACAGATTGCAGTCATGTAGCCACCACTCATCATCATAATTCATGAACCATTTGCAACAAATTCTCCTAAAAACAATAGCGAGGCTCTTTTACATTAAAGCAACAAAATGGTATCCAGACATGCAACCAGACATCCAAAGATCAAGCACAAGCATCCGCTTACAGTGACATTAAAACAATATGTTTGAAAAACTCCTGAACAAGACGCATTTATATCCCTATCTATTATTTTTAAGTGAACAATCTCAGCATTTACCAAAAGAAGTCCATTTCAAAAAGGAAATGTTACAAGAGCACTGTAAGCGATCCCACGCATAAACCAAATCCTACATACATCAATAGCAAGTTGAAAATATTATAACATCCACTACACTAACCTCACTCGTGGTTAACACGTACTATTTGTTTAACAACTTCTGAGAAAACTACATTTATATTCCCAGCTATTCTCCTAGCGAACAATCCCAGCTAATAAACTTTCTAATTTTTGTGGTTAAACTTTAAAAAAAACAAGTCCATCTATTTATTCTCACTCTCTAAAGAGAAAAGAACAACTAAAGCCAAATAATAAAGCTCTCACATCTTGAGCCATTTGGGTGACAATATCAGCAAAACTGGAAGCCAACTCTTCGTGGGAAACCTTGTTAGAGAACTCGACCGAATCCAACGCAGCGTTACACTTCTGAAACGGCAATTCCCCCCGAACCTAACAACCAAAATACGAGCAAAATTCAATCCAAAACACCCCTGATTTGCATACATACATAATACGCAATTGTAAAAATAGGCAGCTTGAGCTGACCATGGTGGAGCAGAGCTCGCAGAGGAATCGAAGCATCGGAACGGGGTCTGGGAGCTTGAAGCTAAGGTTTCCATTCTTCCATTCACGAACACAGTCCTCTCTAACGTACGTACGTTCTACGGGTGGGAGAGACATGCTCGTAGAGTATACAAACCCTAGAGACAAACTGTGAGAGGGAGTCAATCAGATAGTAGAATGAGAGAGTGGTAAGGTCGAAATTAGAGGGTTTTTCATGGGAAATTTAGGGGTTTCAGGAGGATCTGCAACAATAAGCTGTAGGGGTTTGGGAAAACGGAGACGCCGCTCGCTGTGTTCTTCTTGTGCGTTGCTCTGTGATTGGGCTTCCATTGATTCGTTTGGGCTTGGATCACTAGGACGCGTTGTCCATTGTTGACGGCCCAAACAACAGGGTTTCATCTTATGACGAACTCATCTAAGAATGGCCCGAAAACCGTGGGGCTTAAAGTGCGCAGAGAGAAACACAAAGAACCGCTTAGGCCAGGGTCTTAGTTTCTTACTAGAAAACAAGTACATATAGGGAGAGAGGGGGGTGTCTGATACTGAACAGCCCAAGCCCAACTAAACCTAAGACTATAAAACCCACCAGCGCATAATTCAGAGTTTTGCCTTTATGTGCTCTCTCTTTTTCTTTTTTTTGGCCACATATGTGCTCTCTCTTAATTCTTAAATACAAAAGAATGTTAAACGCTCTTTATATACAAGAAAGGCGCATTATATGAAAAAAAGCCTCATACGGAAAAACGTCCCTTATACGAGAAAACTCCCTTGTATTAAAAAATATTCCCTATACAAAAAATCGTCCTTTATAAAAAAATATATTAGATGCACGCACACCGAAATAACCCTTTATAGGAAAACATTCTTTATAACAAAAATCACTTTATACAAAAAGGTGTTCTTAATGTGACTCCGGATACAAGTGAGTGTACAGAAAAACATCTTTATACGAGAAAACATACTTTATATAAAAAATGACGCATTATATTAGAAAATACCCCTTATATAAGAAAACGCTTCTTATACAAAAACATATAAGGAAAAACGCCATTTATATTGAAAATCGCTAATATACACAAAAATGCTTCTTATATACAAAAAGGCCTCAAATACGGGAACCAAATCTCAATTGAAACCAAAACCAACTTTAACAAGGATATCAAAGGTAAGTTTACTCAAAAGGGAAAAAAAAAATTTGCTAGGCACATACACCTGACATCATATCCTTGATTTTCACAATTTGTATTTTGGCTTCAACAAATTTACCTTCAGTTCAGTGCTTGACACCGTAATTTTGGGCATAATTTTGGGTGTATAATGTTGAATTATGGTACATTAAGCAAGACCATGGTTTTCAAGGTCTAAATTTAATGCTTAGACTAGCTCGTTTCGATACTTCTGGATTAATTTGTTCGCTTTCTCACCGGGAGATGGGATTAATTATTCCAAATGATAACTATAAACAACTGGGGGTTGCAATTTAATTTGTTTTTCAAAAGTAGTAGGCCATGTGAGTGTCTAGAAGATAAATTTTCGGTGATAAAGAAAAATAATTATTATACCTGGTTTGAACATAGAGAAAAATAATCGTCAAATCAAAAGGGTACGTAGCTAAAATCGATAATTTTGAAATGAAGAGGGTCGGTTTGCTCTAGAAAGTCTTCTACTTTAGCTTTAGCTGGGTTGCAGGAATTGCTAGTGTTCAAAGGCGTGGGTTTGATGACATATGCAGCAACGTTAACAATGTCGTTTAAGTCAATAAACATATTTTTACGACAAGGGAAATATGCTGTGTTGTTTAAGTTTAATTTTTAAACATACTTTTTAGCCTGATCGACAATGAATATATTGCCTTGAATAAAAAGTAAAAAAATCAAATAAAATGACGTACATCTTTGAATAGGGCAAAGTATAAAGTAGTAGTGGCGTGCAATTTTATCCGTTTTCAAAAGCAGTGGGCCATTTATGCCTGCCAGAAAAACTTCTGTACTGAAAAATATATATACACCTTTCTCTAATTATTATTTTTTCTTTGGTTGAACTATGGCAATTATCAAATTCCTCTTTCTAGACGAACTTCAATAATTTTTTTTTTTTTTTTGCAGTTATACCAAAACAGAGATCAGAGCTCTAAACATGTCCGATATCTGGTGTTCCCACACATATATTATGCCGAAACAAAAACAAAACCTTAAAATTAAGCTGGGGACAGAAGAGCATACAGAGCACATGCATGGTGGCCTTAGTTTATAGTCAGTCACCCTTCTCAAATATTATAGTAAGAAAACCCAAACGCTGTACCAAAACCGTGGGTCCCCAATCCAATATAACTTTTGAGGTGCAGCAACTTCATGTGCGCTAATTCGTTCAATAATTGCTGTTTGACAACAACCTTAGTGCTGTAGATCTAACTTTTCACATATTAAGATATGACTCCGCTTAAAAAATGTGCGCCATTTGTCTATAACACCTACATATGATATGAGTAGGCCGGCCAGATCGGTTTGGCTAAAAGTAGAAGGAAGAAAAAATGTGAGCTTATTTTGAGATTTCCGTTTTCTTTTTTTATTTGAGACAAGTCAAATCAAATTTTGTCCATCCGCGCCTTGTCGTTGGAAGAGTTAACAAGGTAGGTCTGCTTTTTTATTTCTCAGAAGCTATTGTTCCGATGAAAAATGGGGCTAGATTGGCTAACCATCGTGAATTTAAATTAATCAACTATAATATATAGAACATATTATCAAGCATATCCCACGATAGTTGAAGACTGAAGATGAGTTAAACATTCTGGAATATTGTATTATCTAAATTCTCAATGGCATGTACCAATAGTATAATTTGTATTTTGTACATTTATGAACTGTGAAAATAAAAGTTTAAGCTTCTCCCCTTCTCTCTAAACTACGTACACATCAAAATGAACTAAGTGGTTTTATGTAAATGTTGAATCAGAGAGACCTTTTGAGCTGCTTGAAATCCATAGAATCAATGCACTCCAACCTCTCCCTGTGAATGTTCAACAACTTCAACAACTCGGTGGCCTTCTCTTTGGTCCTGTCCGCACATCCAAGTTGCAAAAGCAGTAAGAGCTTCTGAAAAGCACCCACTTGAAGTGCCTCCACAAGAACACCCCCATCTTCCCTACTCTCATTCTTGCAAAGCTTCCAGAGAATAGACACAGAAAACTCCGTGGCCAAGTCCGAAACCCGCAGTATTTTCTTGACTACAACCGGCATGGTCAAAGCGTGGTCGTATGCCATTTCTCTCCCATGCTTGCTGCCACAAATTCCATCGAGAACCCCCAAAGCCTTCTCGCAAATGCTTTTGTCGGTGTCTACAAGTGTGTCTGTCAGCAAAGAGACCAAACCCAACTGCACAAATCTCTCTTTGACTGTCTCTTTTGATTGTGAGGACGAAACCATGTGGTACATGATCACCAAAGAGGCTTTTGTGGAAGTTGGGCAAATGGGTTCTTTGATCAGCTTCACTAGTGCTTCCAAAGTTCCTTCAATCTCAACCAAAGCGTCTGCCTTTTGCTTATCGGCTGAAAGGGTCTCTTTTAGCACCAAAACCGCGTTCCTCTTTTGCGACAAATCTCCACTCTCCAAAAACCAAACCATGCAATGCAACGAATGAGCTGATGATCCGAGACACAAGTTGGCCTCAGAATCAAGTGGGAAAATCAAGGTCAAAGCGGACAAGATTTCGTCCAAAACGCTAACGTTTTGGTGGAAAGAATCGGTCTTAGAAAACGCATCAAGAGCGGCCGCTAAAACACTTGCGGTGGCATTAGCCACAATGCACCTTTTGTTGCGGTCGCTTTCTTTTGTCAAGGACTTGATCTTGAGGACCAAATCTCTGCAGGCGACTAGATCTTGTTTCCCAGTTGCTGAAGTAATCTTGGAAAGAATCTCGGAGAGCTGAAAAGGAGTGATCGGAATCCGAGGCGTGGGAATACGCTCAATCCCGAAGGACTTTTTCTCGACGCACCAATCTTGTATCATTTTCCTGATGGTGTGATTTGGAATCGGCTCCAGACTGGTTAGGACCTGGTTGGTAATAGGGCACGTGAAGTTCCCGGCTTCAATCCAAGTCTCTATGCTGTGACGGTCATACGTGATCCCCGTAGACAACGTCACTGGGTCTTTCATCAAGTCCAGCGAGATTGGGCACCGAAAATGGTTTGGGATCGTCAGCTCGATGTCGCCGCTGTCGCCGTTTTGCAGGTCCTTGGCGCCACCACGCCCTCCTCTCCTCTTTAATAATCTCCATGGCAAAGTCATTGTATATGTACTTTGGTAGTTGTACGTTGATCGATTGATGAGCTCCAAATTTATAAGGATGTTTTTGTTTGTGCTTCTGTTGAATGAGAATTGGCTGGGTTCGGTTGGAGTATATATACTGTCGAATCGTGTGTTTAAAATATGGACGCGGTTCAAGTTTGAAACTTAGGAAAAGTCTATTTTAATAATAAAATTTGATTTATTAATCGATGAACAAAATTATAAATTAAGAAGTAGAGAAGGGGTGATGGGTTTTGAATATTTGACCGTTGAATATTGAATAATGTTTGAAATGGTAAATGGAACACCGTCAAAGGGAGTGTTTTTGTGTGTGTGGTTATCAAAAATCAAAGGTTTGACGTAGGGGCCGTCAACGGGTCGGTGGACTGACCGAGTACTCGATCAAAGCCTAGACCAGGCTCCAGATCATCATATAGAATGATCGAGCGTGTGAGTTGGGGACTATGTACGTGTGAGATGGATGGGTTTAACTGTTCAACATCAAATTTCTCCCATTTTGGACGACTACGCGCACCAAACCAAACACGTACCCCAATTGCAAGCTAGCTAATTCCTCATACGGTGTCGTTCGGATGGTGCTGCATATTTGGCTATCTGGTGAGTGGTGACTCAGTGTATGTAGCGCGTAGGTGCTGCGTGCTAGCTGGACTGGGTCGGTCTTACACTTTTGGGTAGCATTAGCATGCATGCAATTCACTAACTCCTCACACGCAAATTATTAATTTCCTAGTTCCTACACTATGTATGCTCTTCGAATATGCCCTTTATAGTTTGGTCTCTTCAACTTCGTTGTAGCCTATGGATAAAGGAAAAGGAATCTCTGATATTAATTTAGTAATTATATTTTTTTATTAGAGTAATTTAGTCATTTAGTTTAAAATTAATTATGTCTTTGAAATTTCAACAATAATTGTGTTCAATATACTAATCACCATTTGAGTTAATGAATTATATTCAATTTTCTCTATAAAAAATAATTGTTGATTAATAAAAAAATTCAACAGTTTTTGTGCGACTAATTGATGCTAGTAACCCCCAAATTAAGAAATTGATGAAATTAAATAATGGCCAACAGAAATGGAAAGATGGATTTTTTATTGTAAATAAAAAGACAGTGAATTTATCAACCTATAAAAATTAAACACATCTGATATTTGATTACCAACTGTTGAACATGAATTTTAAACTCAGTACCAGAGGAGTATGGAATTTATTTACAATAAACAATAAGAAAACTAAACCTTAGGGTAGCTATTAAAAACACAAAAGAATCTTAGGGTAGGTAACGGTGGGCCATTCAGAACTAAAGAAAATTAAAAATTAACCAACATTGGGCTACACCCTACAAGCAAACTAAGCCAATCTAATAAAATGGGTTGGGCTCATTTACTGTACCATAACATGGGTTGGGCTCATTTACGGTACCATAAACTTTGTGGGCTGCCTCAAAACTGGTTGAGCTTGTTTGCTACATGTTTTTATTTAGTTATGGCCTAGAATATTTTGCATGTTTACTTGCTTATTTTTGCAAAAATAACAACAACAATTCAAGATGTTGAGGTGCTGTATTCCCTTAACGTACAGAATTACAAAATTATCAGAGAATATATGAAGGATAATAATATAATAGATAATAAGAGAGGAATACATGGAATAATCTGATAATGATGAAGTCTTGGTGCACTGCATGGACTGTTGGCATGTTACGTAATCTGTTGTCTATCAGACTATTTATCTGCATATTCCCATGTTGAATGGAGCTGGGTCAAAAAAGAACCAAGACATATCTCACATGCATATATTCAGCTAGCAAATTTAAACCCATATACATAAACTCGATCGTGTAACTTGTTCAACTTCAACCTCTCATGATCATTGATCACCAACCCACTCTCCACGGCATTCATTTTTCTTTCTGATTAAAACGTTCTTTGATTGATTTTCCTTGGAAGAGGCTCAATATTCCTCTCCATTAGATGTCCAGCCGAGCGAGCTCTCTATCACATGTCCAGATTTCTGCTGCGAAATGAACCCCAAGTTCTCCTTTGACTCTTCAACTTCATCTTCGCCAACTTCTCCCTGAAAATTTTGTTCCATTTCCTTAATTTGACAAACGCCCAAGCCCTTTCTTTATATCCTCATCTGCTTCATCTCGATGTTTCTTAAGAGTGCTTAGATCGACTTCTCTCCAAGTCAATAATTCGGTACAGGTTGTCGTTAATAGTTTTGCAGAAACAGAGCCGCCACATAGGTGGAAACGTAGGAGGAGACTTTGACAACTTTCTGATGCACATGGTCGCATTTATCGAGCATTTGTTCTTTCAATTTAAACTCGATCTTGAAGACTGGGCAGACACAATTCCACATTTCTTTTTAAAGATTTTAGGGTGCAGTTGAGATTTTGCAAGAGCATAAGCGGTCCGAATGGAACAGTCCATCTTGGGTTATGCTGTACATTGATCTACACAACGTTTATGTTGTATGTTGTGTTGATCAACAATTCCTGTAAGGATTATAATATCGAGCCTGATCGAGGAGGTCATAGTTGGGCTGGTGTCTTTCTGTGGGTTTTTGTAAATACTTTCGAAATAGTAAGAAACCAAACTAATATAAATCTTTGGTATACCAACTTTTTTTATGTTCAGTTTTTCCTTTTCGATTAAAAAAAAAAAGTGTTATATAATTAAGTAATGGTCGGCCTAAAGTGAATAGAGATAGAAAAATATTAAACAATAAAAAATAAAGGAAGGAAAAACCCATCAGCCCCATCCGCTACCCTTCGCCGACCTCTCCACCGGAGGCCGGCACCCTCTCCATCTGATGTCGGCCGGTCATCGCTTTTCCATTCGGCCTCTTTCTGTATCATTTTGATGTGATTCCATATCTTTAGCCCATCAATTAGTCCATGAATTATGCCGCATATCACCTGCTAATAGTAGCTGAATGTATGAGGTGCTGTTATTAACAGCTCATACCCTTGTATTATTTCCTGATTTGTATTGACTTTAGATTACTTCTAGCAGCTTCTTTGGCTTGCTGTTGAAGTTGAAACGCCCATATGGGTCAGTTGTCCACTATTTTGAATGAAAAGTACGTGAACCTCCATACCGGAGCTTCCGATTTCTGGTTCCCATTTCCATTGGTTCCCTTCACATTTATTGTGTCCCTCATTTTCTTAAAGTTCCAACTCCAAGATAAAGACATAAATATACATAAAGAAGAATAAACAAATTTGCATGAATGAGAAAACCATAAAATTGGGATATCAAAATCAGCAACAAACGTATCAGTTTCTAATTTGCATAAAGATATATGAGGCATGGATATTTGTGTTTCACTGTTTTCCACGACAGCCAAAACGAAGCAAAAGTGAAGCCAATTCATTTTAGTGCAATTGCAAGTAGATCGTACAACATATGAGTCTCACCTCTTTGTGAGAGATGACCCATGGAAGCCTCTCTCGAACACGCCTGCAAATTTGCTCTCTTTTCGAGATAACAATGGAGTGCATGCCTGCAATTGCAGAAGCATGGATTGCAACAGAAAGGCAAATCAGACGGTGAAAAAGAAACTAGAGAGGAGAGGCAAGGAGAGAAAAGAGAGAGCAAGGAAGAGTGGTCATTGGCGTCGGGGGTGCCGCCGGAAACATGGGGCGATGATGTTTTTTTTATTTAGTTCTCTTAATAATAATTTCACATTAATTTATTAATTTTGAAATAATTAACTATAATTCATTTTGTTTACTATATAGTCTATATATAAAATGTCACATGGCAAATTTATAATGGGATGATGCTCATCACTAAAATAAGGGGTTGAGTAAATTTGCCCTCTTATTTTTTTACCTTTTATTGTGAGAGATGTTTTTTAAAATAATATAAAAAATTTGACTAAAAGGTCAACGGCAACTTCAGTGGAGTGTATTGTATATGAATTTTAAAAGATTTTTATAGACTTTAAAAGCCATGTGGTATTCAATTAAGACTTTTAAAGACTTTAAAAAAGTTCGTAAAAATTTATATGTATTCAATTGAGAATGTTAAGGAGTCTATAAAAGTCATGTAATATCTAATTAAGACTTTTAATAACTTTTAAAAAGTCCATAAAAATCTATGTGTATTAAAAAGTCATAGACTTTTATAGACTTCATTTAATGACGGATTTCTAAAGATTTTGGAAGACTTTTATGTGTATTTTAAAGTCATTAAAAATTCGACCTCTTCTCTACGGATTTATAAGGATTTTTATAGACTCTGTAAAGCTCTGTGAAATTCTGTGAAAATATATAAATTCTGTAAAAATCTGTAACTTGAAAAAAGTCTATAAAAATCTTTATAAATCTATATACACTACACCCCCTACAAGTACACCACAAAATCCATTAAGATAATGGTGAGTGATTTGGAATAAAGACGAGACATGCGGGATCTGCTCCCGTAGTCACCGTCGGGGTTAATATTCTATAAAGAAAATGCTGGCAAGCATATCACACTCCATGACATGTCGGACACGTGTCATCCACTGGGGCAGTCTATACTCTATAGTGAACCAGAACAATTGTGTTAAATGGACTATATAATAGTATATTGCTTGTCCTTCATCCATTTACCGAACGTTAGTTGGTCAAGTCAAAGTGAGGCTAAGCCGTTCTGGTTCTGGTTCTGGTGGGTTGGGTGGCCTGTCCTTATTATCACATGGAATTTTACAACTAAACTTGTCTTGAATCGGATTATCGGAATATCTTTATCCAATAATGTTAAGACTGTACAACAAATTTGCAGCTATATTATTACGAGTTTATGCATCCTAATATCAAACAAGAGATGAAGAAACAAGTGCAATGTGGCACGTGACATTGACCAAAATTGATTTAGTCAAATATTTTATCCTAAGTTATGCACTTAAGAGAGATTAACTGGACCACATCGAAGGCTCAATCATCAGATCACTTCCTTAAACCTACAAGGCTACAATAAACTCCACAAAAATGAAATAAATCTGAACCAAGCCCAAAAACAAGAAGGAAAAAATACCACCTCTCCCTTTAGTATTTTCTGTCTACTCGCGTCTCCACAACTTCTAATGTACCAGAACAATTTAAACTATTTAAACTTTAAAAGTTGGCGAAAAATGCACAAGCCGTAAAAGAAGAGCAAACATGAAGCAGAAGGCCGAAGGAATCAACACTACACTACAAGCCATTTGAAATCTTCAACATAACTTCTTTCTGTACCTTTACCGCCCATCCGTTGATGTAAAAGACTCTGCAAATCCAGATGGCCGAGTAGGTATGCTGGTTTGGGTATTATCCCCGCTGGCAAAGAATGATGATGAAGAAGAAGATTCATCCAGGTTGCTATTGCCCTCAAAAGCCTGCCACTTCTTTAGTGCTTGTGGTAAGGTCATATCAAGGTCGATCCCATACATATCATCAGAATCTTCAGGTTCAGATGGTTTCCAATGCTCAACAAGCGACGAAAGTACATTGACTGCATGACCCATGTCAGGCCTCTGGTAGGATTCCCTTGCGCTGCAATGGCCAGCAAGCTCAGCAACAGTGCTAATACTAGAAAGAGTTTCCTCGTTGAGATCAATTGCTGGATCAATGGCCTTGAGGAATGTATCCTTGTTAATGAGCATTCTGCGGAACCATGTGACTAGGTGCAAGCTCTCCTCAGGCTGGCTTTCATCAATTGCCTTTCTCCCTGTTATCAACTCCATCAAAATCACTCCAAAGCTGTACACATCTACCTTGAGTGAAATCCGACCAGTTGCTGATACATCACAACATTGTGATCTAGTTAGTGCCTTCAATATTTATTAAATGACCATACAAGGAAACAAGTACAACAAACTTTGAGCGTGAATGTATGGAGGTTACTAGCAAGGATAAAAAACACTACATAAGAGCCTTATGTCATTTGTATAACAAAACAATATTGAGACACTTGACCACCCCACAAAGAGCACAATAATCCTAGACCTGCTAAACATGTTAGAAAAATAAATGCTTGGTGTAGACAGAAACTAGCCATCTCAGTTATTCTTTTCCCCTTCACATTCCTTGATTTGATAAATACACACTACTGCATTTTTAGTATATGTGTAGTGCAGTCAAATTAATTTAGTCCTATGTGTGCTGACGAGCATACCAAAGTCCCACACAGTCAGATGAAATATAATGTGAGTCCTAACTTGGGAGTCATCACATTTTCATGATAAAAATACTATTTCAACAGTTATGTTCTGGTCACTGATTTCCTGTGGTTTTGAAAGTTGCTCAAAGCATAATCAGTGAGATATAATCACACATTCGTCTTTGTTTATTGAACAACACCATTTACCATTTACACGAATATCTAATCCTACATTATAAAAGCAAACACTTCGACACTTCTAATTTGAAAAGAAAAGTGCACATAAAAAAAGTTACCTGCATATTCTGGAGCCAAATAGCCAAAAGTTCCTGCTAGTCTCGTCTCAATTGAGGCTTTCCCTTCTGGAGCAAGACGAACCAGTCCAAAGTCTGCTACTTTAGCCCGCATATCATCTCCAAGTAAGATGTTTGAAGGCTTGAGATCCCTATGAATGAAAATCTGGTGGGCTAAACCATGTAGGTATTCAACCCCTCTTGCAACATCCAAGGCAATGGTCAGCCTTCTAGTCCATTCAAGTGGCTTCAACCCTTCCTCTTTCCAGTTGAACAAATGCTTACTCAGAGTTCCTTGAGGCATGAACTCATAGACAAGAAGCCTCTCATTTCCGTCCAAACAATACCCAAGAAGTCCAACCAAGTGGCGGTGTCGGACCTTAGTAAGAACTGCAATCTCAGACTTGAACTCATTTAGACCCTTATCGGCCACCACTCCAGATTCCATCCTCTTGACCGCAATCTTCGTCCCATCATGTAATTCCCCTTTGTACACAGTTCCAAAACCCCCTTTTCCCAATATATTATCTTCGCTGAAATTATTGGTCACATCCCTCAAAACTTGGATGGAAATGACCATACTTCCAGCCTCAACCACTTGAATGTCATTAGGTCCACTACTTGTGGGGCTATTATGTGACTCACTTCCATCGCCATTAACCCTAGAGCTAGCAACTGTGATCTTCACTGCATTTTGATCACCAGAGTGATGGGGATGTATTACCAATGCATTTGGACTTTGAACTCTGCCAGAACGCTTAGGTTTCTTCTTAATCAGACAGAAAGCAAGAGACCCAAGTACAATCAATCCAGCAACACTGCCGATGACAGCCCCAACAACCACCCTAGTCCTAGATTTCTTATTAGAACTTTCAGAACCGTCACCCCCACCATCTTTAGGTGGAGAATTAGGACCTGTAGGCGAAGGATCCTTACCAATATCAGGGTTCCCCTCTGTTCTCACAACCACATTAGGTTTAAACTCCGGTATTTTACCATAAAGTTGATTGTTCCGAAGATCTAGATCTTGAAGGTTGGGCAGTTTTGTAAGCTCCGATGGTATAGTACCCATGAGATTATTGTTAGCAAGTGTCAAATTTCGCAAGGATTCAAGCATAGAAAAATTGGAAGAAATTGTACCGGTGAGACTCATGTTCTGAAAATTGATAAGAGTTACGTTTTGTCCTGTACACACAACCCCAATCCATCTACCATTACTAGGACAAGGATCATTCCCTTTCCAACTGTCTGCAAAAGCAAAAGGGTAACCCATGTCCTTGATGATGGAGAGCAAAATATTAACGCGGGAATCGCAACCAGAACCAGATTTATCCGTGCAAAAGTTATTGATCCCGGTAATATCCACCTGAACGGTGCCAGGAAACTCAGGCATCGGTCCTTGAAGATGATTGTTGGTCAAATTGACAGAAGAAAGGGATTTAAGTTTCAGCAAAGAGTCTGGAACAATGCCAGTGAGCCTGTTGTCCCTCAAATTAACGGTGGTTAAGCTTTGCGAATTTGAAAAATCTGGTATAGGACCGGTAAATTGATTCATATTTAACCAAACATCATGCAAATTAGTCATGTTCTGTAACACAGTAATAGTACCATTAAGCTTATTGGTACTCTTTTGCCCATTCAACCAAAGGGACCGAATGTTGGAAGTCGAAAAACTCGCAGGCAATTCGCCTTCGAGGTCATTCATGGCCAAATGCAATTCATTCAAACTTGGGAAAGTTTCTTTCGAAAAGATATCGGGGATTTTACCGGTAATGTTGGCGCCGTTGGCCGAGAAATTCGTAAGTGAGACAGCGTCTTTGAGACTGTCCGTAATCTGCCACGCGGCGAAGCTGTTGTAGTCGATATTGATATTGGCAAGGCTCAGTAGTCCGGTGAAGAAATCTTCCGGGAACGACGTGAAATTGTTGTCGTGGGCGAGAAGAATCTGAAACGATTGCAACCCGGACAGACTTGGGAAGTCTCCGCTGAGTTGGTTTTCCTGAACTTCCAATCGCTCCAATTTCGTCAGGTTTCGAATTGTGGCTGGGAGTTTGCCCGTGAGTTTTTGCTTCCCTATTTGGATGCTCCGGACGGTTTTGTCGTCTTTGTTGCAGCTTACTTGGCGCCATTCACAGTAATCGGAGCCGCTGGACCATCCGAGAGTGTTGGCCCCGATGCTTTTTCTGAGATCTTCCATGGCTGCTCTTTCGTCAGTGGACTGGGACTGCACTGGTGCACACAGTGCAAAGAAGAGGACTACAACCCAGAAACCCATATGGGGTTCCTTCAATTATTCCAAGAAAATCAGAGAGAAAGTGGAGAAAAACAGAGTACGCAGAGAAAGTGTCTATGGATTGATTCCTCTAGGGTTTATGGGTTGTGTAAGAACAATGATGGAGTCATAATCTTTTGAAAGTGATTTTGGAGAAATGAGGAGAAGAAACGGCGGAGATGGGGGAAGAAAAAAAACAATAAAATGTGCGTTTGGTCTTAATTGCGTGGTGGCGGGTGGTTTGTGTGCTTTGAATGAGAGAAGAAGCGTTTGCGTTTTTGTGCTTTGTTTTTTTCTTTTTCTTTTTGGTGTGGATATTTTGTCTGTTCGTTTTGGTGTTTGTTTGGGAACAGATAAAAAACAGTTGGCATGCGAGAAGAACGATTTACGTGTGTGGGTTTTGAAATAGATGGCCTCTCAGGACGCCCCTTCGTTACTTGTTGTCACCCATGCCAGTATGCCACTAAACGTAATCTCCCTCTACACTCTATAATTAATGGACATTGGATAAGCCTTAGCTGTCTTTCATTATCATTTAACATTTTTATGTCCCAAACAGAAAATGAATAAATATATTTTGAAAAAAAAAGGAAATAAAACAAGAGGATCCTCCAGTTTAGTGTTGATTATATATATATATTTATTTATTGAGAAAGAAGCCGTGTGAATCCTAGTTGTATAATATGAAGCCACAATCCACTAAATCCAGCAATAAAATAATGGATTAGGAGTAAAAAATTGTGGGATTTGTTTCCGTCTGCATAATATAAATATATTTGGAAACCTACCAACCACTTTTGAATAAAATATTGATCTGCGCCTGACTTGTCTGATTACAAATTAATATTATAGTTTAATGCTCTTTTAAGATACACTACTACGTACGTTTTGCTGATATGACTAAAGGCTATAGTTTGTTTTGTAATTGTCTCATTATCGGATTCGTAGTCATATTTCACGCTTATTGTCTTTCCAATGCAATGTTAAACAACTTTTAATTATTTGTTATTCCATTATTAATTTATTAGTCAACAAAACTAATCAACTCCAATTTGGGCACTGAAATAAGATCAGATTAAGCAGGTTAGCAGGAATCCGTTGTAGTCTAGTTGGTCAGGATACTCGGCTCTCACCCGAGAGACCCGGGTTCAAGTCCCGGCAACGGAAATGTTTTCTTTTTTTACCAGATTTTTTGTTTTGCTTTTTGAACTTGCCATGGTGGTTCGATCATAGAAGTGACCGACCTGCCTATCAAAGAAGGGTGAATTTATTTTTCTATCTTATTTTACTATTTTTCAGAGAAAGGTTCGCACTTCTCAAAGTGGTAAAAAGAAATTTCAAAAATATTTTACTTTTATGACAAAATGTTCATAGTATTGTAAATCCATTTATTCAATAATTTGCGTCTACATCGGGCCTATCCAAGGTGTTAAATTTTGAAATTTTCGGCAAAATTTCACCGAAAATTTCGTTTTTGGGAAGGGACGAAATTTTGGAATCTTCTCTTAAAAATTTCGTCGAAATATCCGAAAATTTTCAAAATTTTCGAATAAAACTCAAACCCTAAAAATCAAAATCACAATTACACAAAATTGGCACCTTAGACCTTAGGGGAATGAAAGCTTATAATGAGAGAAGAAAAACCCACAAAAAAAAAAGAGTGATTGGAGCTCGGAGGTGGCCGGAATTGGAGAAAGAATCCGGCGGTGGCTCACTTTTATTTTGCAATTTTCAATGCTTGTGGTGGCCAGCCGGCGTGGAGGAAGGAGGGAGAAGATNAAGAAAAATCCACAAAAAAAAAAGAGTGATTGGAGCTCGGAGGTGGCCGAAATTGGAGAAAGAATCCGGCGGTGGCTCACTTTTATTTTGCAATTTTCAATGCTTGTGGTGGCCAGCCGGCGTGGAGGAAGGAGGGAGAAGATGGTCGGCGCCTGGGGTTCCCGTTGGTGGCCTTGGGTTGGCCAGAAAAGGTTGGCTTGGTGGGCGGATTTTGTGGTGGCAGACGGAAAAGGGGAAAAAAGGAATGAAAAGAAAAAAGAAAGAAAAGAAAAAAATTTAGAGTTAATTGGGTTTTTAGACATTTAGACAATTGGAAAAAAAAAATTTAGGCTTTTGTTTGAGATTTTATTTAGTCTTTTAACTTTAGGATTTCGTTTGGCCTTTGGTTTTTTTTGTTTTTTTAAACCATAAACCTTAATACATTCTACACAAAAATAATTAAAAGTATCTTAAAATGTCTAAATTTCTAATATCTTATACTTTATTCTAAAAAAATAGAGTACAAATAATATACTAATTTCATTTATTAATTATACTAATATTTTTTAACTGTATTTGTCTCCAGCGTTCATTATAAACACCTTATATCACATGAAACTTACTATAGGATTTAATTTTCTCAATATTTTTTATAAAAGTAGTAGGTAATATGCTAAATGAACATATGGTAAAGTTTCATTCAAAATTTCCGTATTTTAATAGTAATTTCCGTCATTTCCATTTAATTTATGTCGAAATTTCTAGCGAAAATTTCCACAGAATCAAAATTTAATAGTAATTTCCGTCATTTCCATTTAATTTATCTCGAAATTTCTAGCGAAAATTTCCACAGAATCAAAATTTAACTCCTTGGGCCTATCATATTAATAGAGTATTGAAAATTCGAAATTTGTTATATATGTTCACCAATTTGCCTTGTTGGTCCTCACAGAGTCAGAGGACTCATGAAAGATCGAGGACAAAAATCAATCTTGCTCGACTCTGTGTAAATGGTTTGTCAGGAGTAGATGACAATGTCTTAAATGCCCATTCCACTGTATGGCCACATATATTCAAAGTGGTAGATACTAGAGAATAGAGATGTTGTTGAATAGGATAACATTAACATCAACTTATTCTTTGGTACATCCATGAGGACCACGATCCAGGTGGGACAATAAATTTACATTAATAACCCTGTCCGATGTGACTTGTTCACATGTATAATGGGGTCCTCGCATTTGTTCTTGTGTGTAATTTGGTGAAATAAGAAAAAATGGGTCTGGAAAAGCCAATGTAATTCCATAATAATATAATGGACTTTCCACAAATATTTTCAACCTGGCTATTCGGGAATTTTGGCTTTTCCATGATGACAAATCTGGGAATTAGATTGAAAGGAAATATAAGAAAGAAAACGACTCTATGCTATTCGATTACACATAATTTCTATCTGTATATGTCACATTAAATATTTTCCAAGGTGTGCACATGTGCATACAGTGCATGCATGCTTCTAAAGTTGAAACTTCTTTGCAATTGGCGTTTGTGATGCTTAAAAAATTTTCCAGCCAACTTTGGATTATATTTTCAAATAAATCACTAAAATCTTCTCAAGTGGAATTATATAAGATCTTATGATATAACAATTTTTTATTTTTTATTTTTTATGCGCTATCAATTAATTATGCATATAGCATTTCCTTAAAATAATAAGGAAATACAAAATTTTATATGTGATGGCTGACAAAATGGGTTCTCGATATAAACAACATGGCCCAGACGCCACAACGACCCAACAAGTATCAAAGAAGGCACACAAGCCCAATATAAGTGACGACAAGCCCACTATAATACAAGTCCATATGCACGTGAGTACGTGACAATATGTTAACATATGTGTATGGTGAAAAGGATGCACTATAGAAGCCCGCAATAATACAAAACCATATGTAAGTAGATACTAGATATGTTAGTATGTGCACGTACATGAGGAATTTTTATTTTTTTTGTTACTGATTATGTACATGATTTTGTTCCGTTGGAAAACCTTTTTTCTTTTTATTTTCACCAAAAATGTGAACCAATAATCTAATTGATTGTTATAAGTTTGAAATATCTTGAAAATTTTGAGTGGTTTGAAGAAATTAGTTGAGAAGAAATATATGAAAGCTGAAAAAAGCTTGTGAAAAGGAGAAGGGATAATAAACCGCAGCGCCTTTTTTTTTCCTTCCTTAAAACGTGTGCAAATGGTAAATTTGACGAGATAAGTAAGAAAGACCAAGGTAGATTGATAAACATATTATTAAAGAGCAGTGTTATTTCCACCCACCAATATTATTTTCTCACCTCTTTTTAAACTATTGTTTAATTATGATTTTGTTTTTTTTGTAAGATTACCAAAAAGGACAAACTTGAAAAAGGGAAGACAAGGAGACTGTAAGGCTGTCATGGCTGCCCACCGCCACACCTTCAGTTGCAATTTGTGCTCCAAATCTACGTACAAGTGAAACACAAGCTTCAAAAGTATTGAAACATAAATTCAGCCTTCTAGCCCAATTAAGATGAATTTCAAACTACTACACCAATTGCATACCAACCAAAATTATTAATTTGTTGAAGCTGTTATTTGTGAACTCTGAACATAAATAAAGAGTCATGGAAATTTGTAATGTGAAATACAAAAAATCAGTTCAAATTCCGAAGGAATAAAATGATTTTTATTAATTTAGAATGATTAAAATCAAATGAAAGATTGAGATATACTTGTTTCCTTGAATTTCTATTTGAACAACAAACTTATTATCTTAAAGAGAAAATATTTTTTCTTTTAAAGAGGTTAATTTGAGTTTATTCACATATATGATTTCTAGGATTAGGATTATCATCGGGGAAAAGGGAAAGAAAAGATGAAAAAAAAGGAAGACAAATGGGTAGTTTGGGAATAATGGGAGTGGGAAGAGCAAAGCAACCACTCTTATTAAAAATCACCATTTGAATGATTCCAAATTACAATGCATGACCAAAGCAAGTTTTTTTTTTTTTTTTTTGGTTAGGAAAAGCAAGTCTTTTTAATCGAGCAAACGGTTTTATATTTAATCATTAAAACCCTTTTGATATTATGGAGAGGCTCACAAGTCAAATTTTGATCAAACAAAAGATTTTTCTCACAAAATTTTTATTTATTTTTTTAATGGGACAAGAATCCTAGCTCAAAGTGGACTCAATTATATAAGTTATTAGTTATAACATCTATATGTATTATGTACCAACCCCATACAAAATAACAATTAAACATTTAAACATGAATTTGTTTATTTCACATTCACTAACGGAAAAATAATATAAATACATTAAACTTAAATTTCCTTAAGTAATGTTTGAATATGTCATGTGAAAGCTCCACATTAAAATACATATAATTTACTCGTATAAATAGATGGGAAATGAATAAGAGCATTATCGATCATCATTCAGTAGCAATTGTAAGTTGATTATATTAGGCTAGCTAATTAAGGTAGCACAAGAAAGAAATTAGTAATGATGGCAATGGTACCCAACTTCTTCATTCTCACTGCAACACTATTAGTCTTTTGCTTGTTTTCAAGGTCAGCTGTTGCAACAATAGGGGTTGCAACCTACTATAATCCTCATCGCACCACCGGCTATACCCGTAAGCTTCTATTCTATATATAAAAATAAAATAATACTGTTTTGTTTTGTATAATCTCTTTTTTGGGGCTAATTAATGATATAATCTTGTTAATTAAGAATACTAATTAAGATTGAATATATTTTGACGTATATAGCTTCTGCATGTCATGGGAGCAAATACGAGGGGGTTATGGTTGCGGCGGCCAGCAAGGAGTTGTACGGAAATCGAGCAGTTTGTGGAAAGAGATTAAAGGTGACGTGTCAAAGTGCAGCATATAAATCTCATCTCAATCCTTGCAAAGCCAACAACGTTGTGTATGTGAACGTGGTGGACTTATGTCCCGGCTGTCATGGCAACCACTTTGACTTATCCCGACATGCCTTCCAATCCATTGCAGCTTTATCAGCTGGAAAGATTAAGATCGACTTTCAATTTGTTGCCTAATGCTATTGGAATGATCTTAAACCCACTATTTTAATACACACTAGACCAACCTGAAATCCACACACCTTAATCTCATTTTTATTTTTTTGCATGGCTTATATATAAATAATACAAGGGACTTGTAAATGGTTTCCGTTATGTAAGGGTGGATCATATGTACATGCGGCTGTTGATGGAAAGCGAATGCTTAAGCCTTAATGTAAATTACGAGATATATATGTATAATATAAGCTTTAGTAATACTATGTTGGTTTCCAACATACGATGTAAGCTTTAATGTAAGCTCTAGTAATACTATGTGGATCATAACATACGATGAAAATTCATGACTATGTTTTCTATTTATCATTGAACAAAGTGACTGACATCACATTTATTTTTCATTTTTTTAGCTTTTACTTTCATAAGATTGTCCCTTGGAGCTCAAACTCTTCTATGTTTTTAAGCCTTTTAGTTAATCAAAGTGGAATTCATTAATTACAAATAATCTTTCATGTTATTGAGATTTGAGACAATATTTAAACCTATCTCTTCGTCACTAAATACAATTTTTATGTATTTTTACAATATTGGACCTTTTGTTTTATATATTTATGGCTCTGATGGCTTTTCGTTTGCCTTATAGAATAGCTTTCTTACATATATAATCTGGGGTAAAGGTGCAAAGGTAACTAGCGATGTTCTCCTAATCCGAAACACAATCCAAAATTAACATAATTATATAGGCAAACTGCGTACGATTTATCCAGAAATGGTGAGAAAAAATGAAAAAAAGAATCCTAAAACCCAAACTACGTATTGGAACATTAAATGAACATGTAAATTGATTCATTCATAACAATTTCTTTTTTAGAAGTAGATTCAATTTGTTGTACAAGAGAATGATACAAATCAAGGTGTTGAATTCAACCTCTTCCTCAGAAGAAAGATCCGAAGAAGGCATACAAAAATAAAATGATATACACATTTTGCTCCTTCCCCTTCTGAGGATCCTGTACATATACAAGTGGAATTGGAGGTTCTGCAGTATACACGTACGTGGATGCTAATCATGTTAAAACTTAAAAGTTGGTTAGAAATGATTGCTCAAACCTGTATTCAAGGCATTCCATTAGGAATCATCAAAATTCTAGGACCAACTGTTGCATGCCCTTCCTTCCTCGGCAGAATATCGAAAAATTGCTGACCAACTAAAAGATCTCTGCAGATTTGAATTTTAAAGCTTCCACGCGCAAATGAGTGGACAATCTTGTTACGAGGGTGATGCTGGTTTTGATTTGAAGAACTTGGCAACGGCTTGATAGAGATTTTCTTCCTCAAAGGGCTTTGACACGTATCCATCCATCCCACATTTTAGGCACTCATCATACGTGGCATGAATTACATCTGCTGTCATGGCTAATATTGGCACATGCCACTCACCCTTTCTAGCAACTCCTTCAAGTCCACCATTCATCTCCACATTTGCCTTGCTCTCCATCTGCCGGATTCGCCGAGTTGCTTCAAACCTGCAATCAAAAGATGCACTGAGAAATTTATAATATTCCAGAAGAATTTAAAGGGGAATTTGGGAATCCATTGGAGACTAAATGTCTTCTTATTTTTGGCCACAAAAAAAAAACCCAAGTAACTGCTTGGAGACTAAATGTCAATTGCTTCCAAATACACTCTGATCAGATTCACTGGTGTGCATCAACACAAAAACCCAAGTAACTACTATCTTTGATACAGTCCAATGCAGATAAACTTAATTGGTATCAAGCATGCAATTAACTCATCTCCCGTCTATACAAAAAAGGCTGTTCTCAAGGAAGAGTTTCAAGATAATTTTGCCTAAAGGATATAAAAAATGGGAAAAAAATTGAATAAGGGAAATTCAAATCTAAAATATAATACTGATGCACAAAGACGTACCCATCCATCTCAGGCATTTGAATATCCATGAAGCAAGCATCAAAATTGTGTGGTAGTTGAAGCAATGCCAATGCAGCTTTGCCACTCTCAACACACTCTACATTAGCTCCAAACTTCTTTAGTGCACCTGCAGCCACTCTCCTGTTTACCCTATTGTCATCAACCACCAAAATTTTCTTACCACAGAGGAGGCTTTGAAGGAAATTAGATCCGTTAGGCAGCTCCTTCCCCTGCTGCCTCTTCTTCCCTATTCCCAGAACCTGTTGAAGACATGCAGCCACCATACTACCCCTCAAAGGTTTCATAATCACAGTATCTGCAAAACCTGCTGCCTTTGCCTTGTCAATTTCAGCATTACTAATATTGGTTGCTAGTAGGATCATCTTAGGCAGCTTAAATATATGCCCGTTCTGTTTCCAGTCCAATTGCTGTACATTAAGATCACCTTCTTCTCCAGATATCCATGAATCCTTCTCAACTAGAATTATATCTGGATGGATAATATTTCTGCCATATACAATAAAGCAGTTCAGCTCAGTTAGTCAAATAGTACTTATTTCAAAAGTCTATTTCGATCATGTGTATTCATGCAAACTTCTTTTGGGTCCCTCTAACAAGATTTTTGTTAGGAATCTTCAAGTTTCATTATACAGCCATTATTTGTAAATATTAACCATATACAACATTGATGAGTATTTGGTATTACATGATGAATTTTTGTAAATCTTCAAGTTTCATTTTACGAGAGTTTTTTTACTAGATTCTGGTTTTCCATTGAATCTACTCTATTTATTTGGTGATAGAATTAATTAAATATTTTGCAATTAGTTTTCAAGGCCACAATAGTGTCAAGTATCATTCATTTTGAAAATATAAAACCTAGAATTTGGATCAACTAAAAAAAAAAAAAAAAACTAATTTTTTAGATCCCTCCTCAAAGGTCATTTCTGTAAAAAAATCAGTCAAATCGGTATTGTTTGGTCATCTAAACTGTGTATACAAATATAGTCCATTGTATAAAATTGAAATGATGTTGGCTGTAATAAACTGTCTAAATAGTTTCCGATTTGACTGATTTTTTGCAAGGTCATTCCTGTAAAAAAATCAGTCAAATCGGTATTGTTTGGTCATCTAAACTGTGTCTACAAATATAGTCCATCGTATAAAATTGAAATGATGTTGGCTGTAATAAACTGTCTAAATAGTTTCCTATTTGACTGATTTTTTGCAAGGGTGATCTTTGAATGATGTTCTAAAATATGGACAGTTCCAATCATTGCATTGTAGGCCTAGAGAAGGTATTCTTACTTTTCTTAAAGTAATGACATCCTTACTTGAAGCTCCCTCTATATATGCCATACCCTTAAATTAGTTTGTTATGTATTTGGTAACCTCACCAGAACTTTCCATTTCATCATAGTTCATAATGATACCCTTAAGATTTAGCAAGAGTAAACCTACCTGGATGTCGCAGATCCATTTCCTCCACATAAAGTAACAGCCATCTTGATGCTACCCGCAACTTCTACCAGGATTCCAAGTCTCTTTAAGTGGTATCTCGTTACAGCAGCTCTCACAAGTTTTTCATCAACTACTATTGCTCTTAATCCTCTAAAACCAGAAGGTAGATCTTCCGACTTAGGTCTTTTCATGTCACTAAATGAATTTTTCTTGCACCTCCTAAAATCAGCTGTGAAAGAAAATGTGCTTCCAACCTGAGGTCGACTTACAAAGTTTATCTGACCACCCATCAGTTCGACCAGACACTTACTGATGCTCAAGCCAATACCAGTTCCTCCATAATTTCTAGAGGTCGAACTGTCTGCCTGCATGAAAGGCATAAAAACACGATCCTGGGCACTCAATGGTATACCAATTCCCGTATCCTCCACAGATACCATCAAAGTGACATGCTCAGAAGCTTCATTAGTGGCTATCACATTACTTGAAACATCAGATCTGTGTTCTTCATCAGCAATTAGATGCTTAAAAGTATCCCAACTATTTTGGTCATCCGCTGCCTCACATCCGCTTAAGGTTGTATACCGACGGCCATCACATGCTGGTATAACTTCATCTGATCCTCCGTTCAAGTAAGACTCTGATTTCCCATTTATCATGACCTTTGAGGGATCAGCTAGATGGACTTTGACAAATATATGTCCTCGTTCAGTGAACTGCCAAATACTCAATATAATGAATATCAACTATAAATCAAGAATTATACATGCAAGACAATAATGACTGTAATGGGGAAATTAGCTCAGCCAATGCAGAACTCAACCAAACCTTTCAATAGATCAGCCCGAGCAAGATTGAGTAAAACTTTTAATGAATCCTAGAACTGTGAGTTGGCAACTAAAGCATGAAAAATTTCACTTACTTTAATCGAGTTGCCCACTAGATTTGTAATGATCTGTCTGAATCTCCCTGGATCCCCCATAAAAATTTCTGGTACTTTATCAGAAACAAAGACGGCCAGCTTTTATTGAAGTAGGGAGAATTGCAAAAAAGAAAAGAAAGGCATCATGAACAGCACCATCCATTAAGAATAAAAGAAACAGAGTTCAAATGAAAAGGAAAAATTAGTTGAAACATGACAGTTCATATTTCACAATTTAAGAATTACGAAAAATGCAATAATGTCAGAAGTGAAGCAATCTTGCCCCTCAAATTTAATAATGCAACCAAAAAAGCAAACAAAATTATTGCAAGAACCCTGATCCACTCTTATTAAAGTTACTAGAGCTTACCTCTATACCCATATTTCTAGATTTTTCAGAAAATAAAGAGAGGACATCGTCTAGTATTGATCGAATGCCAAATGGAACTTCTTCCAGCTCTAACCTGCCAGCTTCAATCTTTGCTCTGTCAAGCACCTCATTTATCAATGCGATCAGTGCCTTTCCACAGGCTTGGGCAGTCTGAGCATAATCCCTCTGGGTTGAACTTAAATCTGTATCTAAAAGCAAGGCAAGCATTCCTGCAATCATAGAAAAATATGACTATACCACTTACAAGGAAGTATTTGCGTATGGATAGCATCATATGGTTCTGAAAAAAATAATAATAATAATCTTAAAAAAGAGAGATCTGTCAGCATACCAAGGATTCCATTCATGGGTGTCCTAATTTCATGAGAAACAGTGGCAAGAAACTGGCATAAAAAGAAGAAGTAACATATCACAAACATGGCAATGGGGAATGAACTATGTTTTGGAAAATGTTTGGAACAGTACCTGGGACTTGGCAACATCAGCAGCTTCTGCTCGAACTTTTAATTCCTCCATTTCATGGAAATCATCCTCAACTTTGATAATGTGCATTGCTGCCCCATATAAGATATAGCCCACTAATAAACCAATTACAAAGAATAAGAATGCGGTGTTAATTGCTGTCCATGACGTGGGTGCCTTCTGATGATATCTGCTCAGAATCCAATTACTAGCATCAGCATGACAAAAACACTAAAACTTCTCCATCTATTACAGTGGATTGAACGGTTGCCCTTACCTACATATCATCTGATGCTTTCTGAAAGGATCTCCAAAATCAAGCTTGCTTTCATGCAGAAGAGATGTGTCACCATCTTGATATTGGTGACCATACATGATTAGGGGATCAGAAGAGTTTGTGACATCATATACATAAACCAAAATTGCCTGATTCCCTGCAAGTTGCCCGAGAAGATTCTCCACCAGGGACTCAACATCAAAGGCTCCACCAAGGTACCTGATTTCAGTTGGAATTCATTTCAAAGATGTTTGTTTCCAGGTGCATTGATTTAGGAAAAATTGTTTGTTTCCGTGAAGAAAAAGGATAAGTAACAGAAGGATGGAATCACTTTGTCAAGGGTTCTGTGGTAGATGCAGGAAATGGGAAAAGTAAGTATATATAGATAGGTAAACACAAAGGCATGCAAATTTGAAGAGGAGGATTTCATAGTTCTATAGTTGTGTACCAACTTACCCGGCAGCTGCTTTTATGCGCTCCTCCACAGTTGGGTTTGGAGGGAGCTTGGATTTGTAAACAGGGAAAGTCAACACAACACCAAGATGATGAGAACCCAGAAGCCTGAAGGGACTGGTTAGAACAGCTTTTCCAGTAGCCCTAGCCCTCAAAATGTTTTCTCTGTCCTCCTGTATGGAAAATTACAGGTCAAATGAAACACCAAATTTATGTTCTAATAAAAGTAAATAATGTTAAACAAGATAAGGAAAGTGCAGGTTACACATTCTATAAATTACCTCCCCAGACATCATGTCAAGTGATTCAATGTAAGACACAGTTTCCTGTGAGAAAATCACAGGTGCATACTCATCTCGGATGGGCGAGGGCTCCCTCTCCATTGTCTTTATCGTCCAGCCATGTTGCCTTTCAAACTTTTCCCTCTCCGAATTAACCACCCTTTGAGCGTAAGCCACCCCACTTAAAAGAGGCCTCTCAAAGGAGGTTCTGGCAGTGTATTCTGCAAAAGTTTCCTGAAATTTTTTGCAACATAAAAAAACCAGATCACATGCAAAGCATAAATCAGCAGTGGCACATTGAATCATCTTAGCTTCCCCAGAATCTTTAAATAGAAAAAGTATTTGGAAACTATTTGGCTTAAATAAACTAAGTTGTTATTAGTTAAAAACAGAACAGCAGCAAATGAAAAATTTACAATTTTTCCCCTCTCGTCTTCCTCAATTTTATAGGATATCAGACAGTGTCGAAATTTAAGCTCAAAATTAAGCACATACCTGATCAATTGCTGATGGGTTCTTGTAGTAATGGAAGGTGGAAACAAGGATGGCAAGGGCGTGAACATGGTTAACGCTAACGCTGAATTGATCTTGCAACATTCTTGCCCTCTGATCACACATGCTACCAAGTACTTCTACCCTTCTCACTTTGTTATCAGCATCCATGTAATTGTAGATAAGCATGCTCAAGAATGCCATCACCATGATCCAAAGCATCAAAAGTTTTGGGAACCAAGCCCTGTAGGCCTGAACAAAAGTGTAACCCTTTTTGGTCCCCATTTGCTCATTCAACCTCACAGCCACAGAGTGGTGACTCTGCATCTTCAAATTCTCACCCATCAGCACAAAATCAACCTCTTTGCTTCTTCTTCCTCTTGTTTCCTCTTTACCCACCTCATATCTAAGCTAAAAAACAACCTCGAGAAGTCACACACTTGCACACATTATATAAGCTAACTTTCTTAAAGTACTGGCTATTTTTCAGACACTTTTTCTGATGTAGAAAAGGAAAAAGGTACTGCTAAGCTCTAAGTAAAATATCATTACAGCATTGTTTTGCGTGATTCAAACATCTGAAAGCATAAGTACAAGCACAAGCAAGCAAAATATGACCACTATGAACAAAAATTTTCTACTGTAGAGTATGGACTTTCTTCCCTCTCACTGAAAACACATTTCCATAGTATAAAAGAAAGAGACCCAGAACTCGAAAAGAGGAATTCTCAATTCTCAGAGACAAGCATGGTTCTCAAAAGATGGGGAAAAATAAAGCTCTAATTTCTAAGTATCTTTCTCTCTCTCTCTGAAATTGGTCTGTCTCAGGCTGTAAATGTTAAAAAAGAGAGTTTTAAGGAATATAAAAACATAGAGAACTCTAATCATGTCATCTCAAAGCGTGAAGTTTAGTTAGAGGCATTCAGACAAAGAAGGAGCACGTTCACTGGTTTTATTCCATATAATAATGGAAGCCTCGGATTGACCCGAAAACACACACAGCTAAGCACACAACACAAAATACAGACACCAAGAGCTGTAGAGAGAGAAAGAGATAAATGGGGTTGTTGAAAGAAACCATCTTTACCTGTACAGTTATAGAAAGAGTTTGGCTTGGTATAATAAAATGAACGTATAATAGAGAAAGTGTTCTGGGTCGTCTTGATCTGAGGCTCTTTTTTTTTTTTTTGTGGTTTCTCCAGTGTATAGTAGTAGTTTTATGACTTTTTATGCTTTGCTTTTTAAAGCAAACTGAATCGAATTTTTTGGATTTTCAGAGATACGCTCTTGTCTCCCCTTCTCTACATTATAAACTAATTCCTCTCTCTCTCTCTCTCCCTTTCTCTCTCCTCTCTGTCTTCTTCCTTATAATATTGCATTTCACACCACACTCTGTCTCCCCTAGCTCTCTCTCTCTCTCTCTCTGTTCTTTGCTACTTTCTGAGCTCACCATTGAAGCTGATAGTCCGGACTTTTGAAATTCAACAGCAAAAATTATCATGGGTCTGACTCTGACCCTCAAAAAGGAAAAAGATAAAGATAACCAAATGGGTAAACATTTTTTAGTTACATTTAACATTAAAAAGGAAAGGATTAAAGAGTTTCAAAAGAAGCTGAATTGCCCATAATATCCCCCATTGAAATTAGAATCTGATATGATGGCTGGCTTTTCCAGTTTTCTTTTATGTGCGAGTGTTAAATTAAATATCATCCTAAATAAATATTTGGTATTTTTTTCATTTTTACTGTTAATTTTCTTGTGCTTACTGCTTACCATGTTGTTTTTTAAAGAGACACTGTCTGATTTGGTTTATTGAATTCGACTGGTGAGAAGGGAAGTCCAAAAATCGCAATCACAAATCTTTGCGATAATGACATTGCGACAAGCCCCAGATCTCATTCTCTTCTAATTTTTAAATTACCTTAAACCCACAACATTTTATATTGCATTTTAAAAATACCCTCTTTTTTTCTTTCTTTTTTGGGAGAATTTATTTTTATTACGTTGAAGGGAATTGAATCTAAACTTAATATAATTATAATGTTTATCTTATTCACTCTCACCATTTAAAGTAACTTTTTTTTAATTTCTCACTGGTCTCTCTAATTTATTTATTTAATCTTAAAAGATAAAATAAAAAACAGTTAGAAAAACCTAGGAACCCACCTAGCCAGTCATTTCCAACTCATCGTGGGCACCTCCACTGATAGCGGCTTCAACCTATCCCACTGCCTGCGCCAACACTCCCATTGCATTAGTGTTTTAAGACAATCATGTTATCTTCTAAACTTTACTATACAGGAGCCTTTAAATTTTTTTTAAGATTTCTTTTTTAATCCATTTAAAATATATCATTTATCCAGCCTACTCGTTATAATGAATCACTGCAACTGTCCACTTTATAAAAAAATCCAAAACTACAATAACAACGTACTGTAGCAACATTACTTGGCACGCTATAGTATTTTTAAAATGCGCTATACATGTTGAGATGAACCCAAATTGCTCTCCTACATATGGAAACAAGAAACAAGAAACAAATGGATACCCTTTTCTATGTTTCCATCATCCTCTCACCCTGCACTTACTCTCCTACACAGCAGAGTCCATTTCTTGAAAGACTCAAAATCAATACTCTAAAACTAACAACCAGTTTACTAATTAATTAGAATTTAAATCAACCATAACATAACCTACCCAAAGAAATTAAAAAATTCAAATATGACTTACACACGCCAATATAAACTATGCCAATTCTAGGCACCAAGCATGTAAAATAATTTTTAATAACTAACAAAGCTCAACCCCTAACTTCATCTATTTATAATCGTGCGTATGTACATGTGTTGGATTTTGAGAACTCATAAGTTAGGCACCATATATAAGGCAGGTACACGTACCAACAAAAAGTGAAGCATATATGTATAACACACCAGCAAACTCTCCGTCTCTCTTAGGCCTTAGTCCTTAGATTGGTCCCTTTTAATGTACATGTTAGTTGGTTGGGTCCAAAGGGCAGCTATATCTTCGTAAATGACACATAAATAGTAGGTGATGTTGGTTTGTTCAAAAAAGGGATATCTTTTGATGGAATAAGGGGAAGATTGCATGGGGACCATTTTCATATACAAATAGAGAGGAAGAGGCAATTAAGCAAAGGAGAGGGGTTTGGTTTGTCCTCTAGCAATATTTTCAGCAACAATGGAAATTTGGGCCAATTGGCAAAGGAGGTTATATATTTGCTAGGCAAGGTTATCAATATATCTCCTCTCTATTCTTTTTTCTGCCACTCAAAGTGTGTGGGGGGGTAGGGTGTCGGCCATGTGGTCTGGTAGTCAAGCCCATCCATCACTTTCTCAGACAAAAAAGTCTATGTATCTTTGTTCAATTAATGATCGATCCTCTCATGGCCTCTTCTGTTCTTCTGAGTTCTGAGTGCTGCCATACCATGCCATGCTCACATTAGTCACATGGGCAGGTGCTTCCTCTGAAGGCAATTGAGCATAGAGTGGTAATATGACTACCTGGCCTGCCAAATTGGGCTGGACCAGCTGATGCTTATTTCTTGCACAAAACCCTTCTAAAAGCCTCTTAATTACAAGCAGCATTGGCATGCCTATCCCATGCCCTGCACTACTGCTTCTACTGCATGCCTCTATTTCTTGTACGTGGTCCCCCTCTATCTATTTGTAATTTGCTTTCATTGAGCCATGTGATGCTTTCAGGTCCCTAGATAGTAAATCCAATGGCTATATTTTATAGCTCCATTGCCTATCAATCTATGATTAGGACCTGCAAAAAGGTAATTATGCAGATATCAACTTAATTACTCTGAAGAGAAGGTTGGATTTGGGCAAATCTCAAGTACTTCAGGGGATAATTCAATACAGCAGTTGGGTTTCAATCATCAAACAAAATTGAGAGAGAGCCTGATCAAGCTTTCACTATTCATGTGGGACAAGAGAGAATGACAACACTAATTACACTACAAATTAAGTAGAGTATTATATAACATTTATTAATCATTAATTAGTACAGGTTTTTTTTTTTTGAGGTTTAGTTTGTTTTGATACCTAAATTTGGTTTGATCAAAATTCATGTGCTTGGGGTTACGTGGTTCACAACTCACAAGTCCCATCATGTACAACTTACATAATGGGTTCTCTATTTCCATTTCTACAAATAGTTTCCCATTTATATCCACTAGCATATTTTACTACTTTTGCCTAGCTATTTTTCATTACTTTTGTATTTAATTGTTGTTATCGGACCAAATAAAGATAGGGTGTAACTATAAATACATCGCGGTCTCATATAGTTCCCCTACTATTTTGTTTAATCATAACGATTAACGACCCCTACTTGTTTAAATAAAGAGCAAGTGCATCTTCTTACCCAAAAAAATAAGAGCCAGTGCATCTTCATGTTCCATTTGAGGCCTTAGAAGCCGTTGATCTATATAAGGAGAAAATCGAGTATCAAATTGATTAAAATCTAGTGCTTCCTTGCTTTAAAAGTCTAAGTCCAAACCAATGAGGCAAAGATCCGATACCAATATTTGAATTACATGAGCTTGCTTTCTTTTGAACCTTTCCCATTTTCTTCTTACTTTTATTCTAATCGAGACTGTCACTATGTTGATAAAATAAAACTGTTGAATTCTGCTTAAATAAATTTGATTGATTATATGAGATTAAGTTAAGAAAAATGAAAGACAGAGAAAATAGAAATCATACAACTCTTTTGACCCACGTACAGTAGCTGATTTCTTTATTTTTCATCCCCTGTATATATATATATATTTCATTCTCATCTCTCTCTCTCTTCAAATTTTTTGAAATTAGATAGTTTTGTACTTTTAATTCCATGCCACAAGTGGACCAATTATTGATAGCCTTACAAATGATGCATGATTGCATGGTCAATCTCTCGATACTAATTATATATTTTTTTCTCAAAATATTTCTTCAGTCTAGCTAGCAACAATTCTGTAATTAATTCATGCATGCTTATTAAACCCATTAATTATAATATATGGGTCTTTACTGCACATGATTGTGTGCTTGCTTAATGGTTCATTGCACTTGCGACTCCTCCTACACCAATTTATTTAATCCTTACACTTTGATCATTTGCATGTGCGTTGATACTACAACTGGATTTTTATTTATATATCTTGTCTCCTCAAAAACTCAGTTTCACTTGAGAATCAATTTTTAATGAAACAATTCCCTCCTATGTAGCTAATTTAATTGTTGGTAATCCTCTACTCAAATTTCTTTAATGAATTGTGATAATTAAATTGCTCATCTCTAAATGAATTAGGGTTTATCTAGTTGACCGAGGATAAAAACTACTTTCTATAAACTTGAGTTCAAACCCTCTTCCTCCTTGTAATAAAAAAAAGGCTCATCTCTAATAAATTCTATTGAATAGTACATACTATTTCCAATCCTTTTTCTAACGATGGATTATGACGTATTTATTTATAGATAATATAATAAAAATTCCTTTCTTTTCGTACACCCTAAAAACAATTAATTAATGGAAGGATGAGTTGAGCAATTTGTCAACAAGGTTGAAAGTTTAATATTTTGAGTGGTAGAAAAAGATAGCTCCACATAATCTCTATCTACTTAGATTATATTCCCCGGTGGTATAATTTAGTACACTTCAGATAAAAAGAATAAAGTTGTAGTTGGATTTAATAGAGGATCAAGGACGTGCATGCAAGTGGCTTTTCCAATTGCAGCGGGGTCATCACAAAATTAGGGGATAGGCAGCCCTAAAGGTGATTAATTAGTGCATAACTAATGAATAATTATGAGGTCTTATGACATGCGTTATAGCCTATATTTGACTGTTAATATATATCAGTTTATTGGTTTTCTAAGAATAAGAATGAAATAAGATTGAAGATCGAGATATATGCATAGATCAAAATGATTAGGAATATAATGCATAGCAAATCTCATAGTCAAAGCAGGAGAAGATTAATGATTTGTATGGAAAAGAAGATGCCAATTAGTGGGCCAAATCAAGCATATAGTCAAAGCAAGAAAATCAAACTGAGGGCCAATTAACTCGCATTCTTATGAGAGTTGGTGAGTGAGTAAATTATAGTTTTTTTGTTTTGGTTAAAAGTAAGATCATGTATGTGATGAACTCTGAGTTGAGGCCAGCAAGATAGCTAGTTGCATGTGCATGCATGTTAGGGTAAGGATGACTTTGATAATGAACAAGTGATCATTAACTACTTGGGCTATAATCTTATTGGCCTCGGAGTGGTAATTGGGCTTGAGCATTGAAGTACCTATTAGTGTCACCAATAATTAAGCTAGTTAGGAAGAATTTAATTTGGGTTTGTTAAATTAGCAATTAATGTGATGACTAGAAAAAACATAAAGTATATGATTGATATGTACTGGGCTCTAATATTCCCAGAGTCACGGGTTGCAAATTGCAAATATTCGGTCCTGTAGGTCAAATGAGTCAATGGGCTCAGCTCACATGTCCATTTCATTTTTGACTAGACAGTGCAATTAAACTGCTGTCAAACTCATGGGCATATCAATTACAGTTTTATTGTTATCTTTGTGGTTTCTCCAACAATAATGCATGTGGGAGTGGCAGGTGGGTGGCTTGCTTCACCACCCAATTGCCCATTAATTTCAGACTTGCAGTGCATCACACTCAATTCAAATGACTTATTCACTCACTAATGACTGTGCCCCTTGTCACCAAGTAGATGATGCTCTTCTGCTTTTGGGCCAATTGGGCCCTATTTTGGTTCCGAGACCCCAATTATAAGCCCAATTAAGCCCAAAGCTCTGGATATATAATCCATATAAGGAAATCTGGAATGTGATGGTATAAAAGAAGCATTATTGAGTCAAATGAATTAATTATATGAAGGCACGCAAATATATACATACATAATAGAATAATGGTTAGGAGCTCCAAGCAAATCAACAGTGATACATGTAAATATTATATATGCAGCCAAAGTAACGTCAATCAAACAAAGCAAAAAAGCAATATTGGGAAGATACATGTCATATTCATAATTTCATACCATATGGAAAAAATCACAACATACAAAAACAAAACAGTAACGTGCTCATTCTCAAACTCTGATTGGATCTTGTTTATATGCAACAATTACATATCTTTATGCTTAGTGCTCTATCCCCAAGGGAGAATAAGGATGATTAGGGTCTGAACTAGGGGGGACCATTCTCATTTTCTTTTTTGGATGACACGTGTCGTCATCATGTGCTAGTGGTCGGCCATTTCTTTTTTTTTTTTGCCTGGTCCATTTCTTTATTTCTTTGTTAAATATTATTTGGTAATTACCTTCTATTATTATTTTTAATTGGTTTTGGGGGTTGGGGAAGTGTGGGCAGCAAGTCTTGTATTGGAGTGGCAACATGAATTGTGAACATAAAGCTGTCGGGTCTTAGTGGCCGATCCATTTATGAGAGATTAATAAGTTTCCTTTGATGTCTGTCTGTTTTCAAAAGGGTTATTACTGTTTAAATTTGGGTTTTAAATAAATAAATTTGATTACTTACCATCCGAATGTTATTATGGTTCGATTAACTTTTAACTTAAAAGAAATAAATTTTAACTCTATTTTTTTTGCTATTGAATTAAGAAATTATCTGGTTCGATTCCTAGGCTATAAATGTTGTAGTAGTCCAAGCAATCTACATATGATTCAGACAGATGTATTATAGAAATTCTCTTGAAAAATTGAAAATCAATTAATAAACAATGAAGGGTCTCATAATTTTATATATTATGAATCTATGATGCAAAATTTAAAATTTCTGGGTGTGGGAATTATGCTCAATATTTGGTGAGCTCATTTATCAATGTAAATTATGGCATGGAATATTAGACCAACTGCCCAACTTATCCAATTATATTGCTGGTGCCCAAATGATCCATTATATTGCTGGGAACAGACTCAAGCATCCCAATGAATTTAAAATGACGGATTATTTAAGCCTGATTCACATGGCAAAACTTCAGTTTACAAATAAATATCACAATATTTGATGATGTGTACATTATAAGTAAAAATCACGAGCAAAATCTTGGCCCAAGTTTTGAGATTATGAAATATATAGGAATAGGAAGAGATTTTAAAACCAAATAAATAAATAACAGAGTGCTAGTGTGCTACTGAAAAAATATTAATTTCCAGCTATGCTGACATAGTGACATGGGAATGTCAATGTAACAAAAGCATAACCTTTCATGATCTTGAGAGAATTTGGTCATTTCACAGTTGAAGATGATATCTTGCAAGAATTTGTGGACCCACTTTTAAGGTAAGCAGAGGTCCTCTAGCGTTGTCTGGGTGCTTAGTGACACCGAGCAGTTTGCAAATACAAAGGGGCTTTTTATTTTTATTTTTATTTCTATTTATTTTCTCTTTGCTTGTCAGATTGCATGGTGAGTATGACTAATGATATGTGTGTCCCATATGTTGGAACCATAAAAAATAAAAAATTAATAATGGCTATAAGAAATATTATAAACGCTAGCAAATGTATGGGGCCTATGGGCTATGAATATGTGCATGTTGTGTAGGTGAACAAGTGGGAGAGTAAATGAAGTTATGGGAGTCCCATCTGACAAAGATATCTTGTATTGTATTGTGTGTGTGCAAACATTGGAAAGAATCTGACCGTTCTTTTAAAAGTGAAAGAAGAATGATCAGCAGTGAGCAAGGAGACACTGCACTTGCAGCTATCTTTATGTGGGACTTCAGTAAGCAAGTACTCTTTGCTTTCTATCTCTCTCTCTTCTTATCTCATTGATTAATAGCTGTTAGGGACTGGAAGAGCCCAAAATTCAACAAACATAGTGGTTAACTGTGTTATCTGATTTTTCCTTTCTCTCTCTCTTTGTCTGACTTCTCTGACTTTACACCATCTTCCCCATCTCTCCTACCACTTCTTTCCCATATTGTACACCTTTCTTTCTCTGTCTCTGTCTTCCTCATCTTATCCTCATTTATTTCTCTTTTAATTCCTTTTACCAACTCCTTTTGTGGTAAAAACTAGCTAGCTTGAAAACCCAGATGCCTGCTTTTTTGTAGTCTTTACACTTTCCTAAGTGGCATCAGGCATATCCCTAAACCATAGCCTGCAACTTCAACTATGTATGAAATCTTTCTGCCTATCTCCTTAGCTAGAGATTTGATTTTGATAGCAGCTTTTAATATGCTTTTGATTTCGCTCTAGTCCTAGGTTGCTGGATGCTCATATTACTGTAATTTCTCTCTTTCCTTATCTTTGATTGTTGGGTCTAAAATCACTGCAATTCAACATAGTATTTTTTTGTAGATAATACTGCGTAGTTTTGGTTGTGAATGATAAAGTTTCTTAATTTTGAGCTCTGTCAGTGACTTGTACTTGCCTGGTGAGTTTTGGTTGATTTTGTGTTTCTTAAGTTTGTTTTAGTTTCTGTTTTTCATGCCTTTTCTACCATATTCAGTCCTGAATTTCTGGGTTTCTCTTATGTGTGATCTTCTTGTCTTTTTTTTTTTTTTCTTCCCCAAAAAAACCAAAGTTAGATTACGCTTTTTCTGAGTTGCACCTTTCGGTTTGGATGCATACTATCTTTCCGATTGAGTAATTGTTTGGTTTTGCTGAGTTGTAGTAATTGTCTGGTGGCTGTTTATTTCCAGTAGATTATCGCAGGAAACTGGTAGCTGTTATTCGTATGAAAGAAGCAATTTGTTTTGCAAGCCTTCACACAGTGTAAAATAGATCACTTATAAATTATTGATGCCTTCTATGGGATTTTGCTGTTAAACTGCATTTGGACAGTTCCATCACATTGATTTAGTATTCTGCAGTTTAATAGTTTAGGAGTAATAGTATACAAAATTACCTTTATTTTGTAATATATGTCCGCAAGGAAATTGACAATTTGGTTACCACATCTCAGAGTAAAATGGTTTTTTGACTGGAGAAAATTGGAGTAAGAGACCAGTTTTCATAGTATAGTCAAATGAAGTAATTTCACTTGCAATTATTTGGTACACCAGGGCGTGCATACTAATCCCTTATTCCAACAATCTTGTTGGTTTGTTCATGCTTAGCTATAATGTTTTAGGTAACTTGTTGAAGCATATATGAGCATAACAGTATCATGGTAAATGATTTCCTAATTTAATGGAAATATGTCTTTTCCATTTTCAATGATGATTCTGGATTTTTTTTCTCCATGCTCTCTAATAATAGTAATCTCTTGTCTCAATGATTTGGTAAATGGTTGTATATTTCCGAATTCTGTTTTTCCGTTTAAATGCTTAGAGATAACTAATAACATAATGTCTACTGACTTCTCATAATACCTCTACAATACTTTAGAGATAACTTATGATTCCTCAACTTTAAGAGGATGCATACTCTTTAACAAAAAGAGACACAAAAGCACCACCAGAGCACAATTTTTTTGTTTGTCAACTTTGAAGTGGCAAATATTTTCTATTATTGAAAGTGATGGCTTTAACAACAGTCTGGTTTTTATTGTGTACTATGCCTGTATATGGAGATTCCATACTGGCTAAAATGCTCAAATGAACTGCAGTTGTTTGAATGAGTTTACTGGTTCAACCAAAAAAAGAAGAAAAAGAACAGCTGTAATGCTCTTATAGTTATATTTGATGATGTGTGATCATTAGTCTTTTCTTTAGGCTAAACTTAATTTTATTTTTCTAATGTTTTTCTTAATCCTTCAGTCTCTAGTGAGATATGTAGTTCCTCCATGATTAGTGGTATGTTTTAATCTTAAGGCCTTCCAAGCTCCAAGGTTTCAGCAACTGAGATATTGGATTCACACATGCGGGAACTGTTTGAAATCTATTTAAAGAAATCTAACTGCTTTGCGAGTTGTGACAGAGAATCTGCACTAATTTAACAAAGGCAGGAGTCATAATATTTTACTTTTAGAGAGTTTTGATACCTGCAGGCCTTCGTATATAGTAAACCACTAAACCCTGGGCCCATACTCTTTAGGATGTTGTGCACTAATTAGTTTGATGCAAATGTTTTATGAGTTTCTGTTATGTGGTATTCTGATGGAACATGGCTGATGTTCTGTATATGGAATTAGCTAACATAAAATTGATGTTCAGCAACTGCTGTATAAAGCATTAACCTCTAAGCAACACTGCATTAGCATGTTCAAACAGAAAGACAGTGATAAGCTGATAATCATTAGTTGGTTTGTTGGATTACATGAAGGTAGGCATGACCTGTGTCCATGCCTTTTGACATATATGCATCTTGTTCAAGTACACGACATCTCATTAAACCATTCCTTTGTAAACTACATAACTCTCTCGCTAAGAAATAGAAGAGAAGAAAATGACTTATTTCGGTGGGATTCATGATTGCAGGTGGAGAGCAAGCTGAGGGCACTCTGAGCAGTTTCTTCAAATTGTGATTTCTCATACAGAGAAGAAACAGCAAAGTTCTTGACTTCACTCGCTGTTCTGCACTTCTGCTGAAACATGGTAAGACCAAACTTGAACTTGGAATTTGAAAATGATTCAGAAGTCACAAGCCAAGTAACTTCCAACATACCTATCCAAGAAGAATCCCCTGACCCTTCTAAGGACAGCACCACCCCCACTTCTTCCTGTCTCACAAATCAGACAAACCTTCAACAAAATCTCGGGCCTATTTCCCTTGACTTAACACTCCAGTTTAGTTCCAGTGACACTGAATTGAAGGGCACAGGGGAAACTAGCAGTGAAGTAGCTGCAGCCCCCCCAAATTCAGAAGCAACAATCCCAAGGGTATTCTCATGCAACTACTGTAAGCGCAAGTTCTTTAGCTCACAGGCACTGGGTGGCCATCAGAATGCTCATAAGAGGGAGAGAACAATGGCCAAGCGCGCAGTGCGGATGGGAATGTATGCTGACAGGTATACTAGCTTGGCATCTCTTCCCCTGCATGGTTCTGCTGCTTCTGCGTTCCGGTCTCTTGGGATCGAAGCTCATGCTGGAGTGCACCAAAACATTATAATACAATCCGATCATCAGAGGCTTCCTGTCCCTGACACGAGAGGTGTGGCAAGGTTTCAGCAAGGCTATTTTGGAGTTCCAGTGTTCATGGAAGATGATGATGTGGGTCTGTTTTGGCCCGGGAGTTTCCGGCAGGTGGGTGAAAGAGCCGGGGGTCATTTCAATATGGAATTTGCCCAAAACTCAAACACGATGAATTCATCAGAAGCAACCAATACCATGCCACCAAAGAGTACAAGTTCATCTAAGTCACCAGATCTTACTTTAAAGCTTTGAGATTCTTGTTTTCTGTTTAGAAGATCCATATATTTCCTATTAGAGATGCTGCTATTAATTAACTTTGTACAGTGAGATATGCATTTTTAACGGCTGCAGAATTCTAAATTTTTTATGGCTGTATTTTGTTTCTTTAAGGATGTTGTTGTTCTTGTTGTTGAATGCTATTCATTTATAACCAGTTTTGGAGGTGAAAGTGAGTAATTGGTAATTAGGCTTGTGATAATGATGACACTATAGTTTATCATATAGGTGGATAATTGGTTTAAGACTGTCATTTGATATCAAATAGAGACCAGTTGTAAAGCTGCCTGAAGTTAATCGTGTTAGTAGGGTCGTGTCAACTAATGATTGAACCATAATTCGTTGATTTGGTGCTGATTCATAATTGTATTATTGTGTTGCGTTGAAAATGATCACTTGTAGTTTTAACGGTATTATAATTTATTCATGAATTTCTTGGACAAAATATGAAACGTGAAGATCGAAGACATATAAACAGGACAAGAACACGGCATGCGATGGGATCATGGGACCTTCCTTTGCACGTTGGGATGGGAAGCCGCATACGCAAGACCGCGTTGACTTTTCTCTGCTCATTCATTCTCTCATTTCTCATGCAACTTCAGCGTGCCCTATAACATACAACATTTATTTCTTTATTCTCAGGATTTGTTTTGTTTATTATAAAAAACTAAAAGTATGATATGAATGATTTATTAAGAATATTATATTCCACAATGAAATGTAAAGATTTATGATACAAGTTAATATGACCCCATTTGGGCCATTTAGTAATGAATATGTAGCTTATTAAAAATAAAACACAACTCCATGCCGCGAAATCAAGTGCATATGATATACATGCATGTTATGGGCTTAATTTTTCTCATGGAAAAAATATCTTGAATTTGGCATTATTCAGCGGTGCAGTGCACACTAATTTTGGTTTTTGATTAAAAGGATTGGATTGATGGGTTTTGATGATCGATCAAATGTCTTCGGACATTGATATCATTATCAATCTAATTTTCTAATCTTTATTGCTTAAATCAAATTTATTCTTTTTTTCCATTTTAATTTTTAGGTTAAATTTTGTAATGAAACGCGTTTTTTCAATTCTCACTAGGAAAATCTCTATTCTCTTAATCTTCAATTTCTTATATAGCATGTATTTACGGAAGAAATTAAGTTACGATTAGCAAAATTTAAAGACAAACGTTTCATGCAAATATCAACTCTTTTGGCCTTATATGCAATGTGAAGGGAGTCAACTGACCAAGTCTAACTTTCAGGCCTCTTGCACACGGCATGCATATTACTGCTGTTGGTCGAAAGCAATAAATTTGTCATCTCATAATAGCAACGTTTACATTTTTCAAACGAAAAAAAACGTCAACACTTGTTGAATATTCAATAAACTCAACATTTTCAAACTTTAATTTGTATATTTATGGACCGTCAGCACTAAGCTTACATGGGTTCAGCTCAAAGTCTGACAAAATTTTATATATACTTCATGGGCATCTTCAACTAATGGCTTAAAGCCTTAAGCTGTTATTAATCAGTGAAGTTTATGCTTAAATTAAAGCTAAATGTTTTGGCATCCATACCTTTGTAATTAAAAAAGCTATATATTAGCTATAGGTTGTTCCTTTGTTTTATATTCTTTTGGAAATAAAATATTATATAGAATACTTAAAATGAAACAAGAAAAATTCAACCTATCTCGATCATTATAGAATCAAAGTATATATAATGAGACAAAAAAAAGGTAGAAAAAGGCACATCATGTACATATAAATGAAAGCCTCGCTTGACCTTGAATACTTCTTGGCATGCATTGTCATATCCCTTATAACAAAACATGGATTCCATGAATTATATGTTTTATTATTCTTTGAATTCGAGAATTGCACATATATTGTAGTGGACTATATAGTACATAATAGATCAAATCATGTTTTTGACTACCTTTTGAAGATGCTTCTAAAAATTCTCAAATTGTTTGATGAAGAATGTGAGACATTTTCATTCCACCTTGAAAGCAAAAGCAAAATTCTTACAATCTCTTTGGGAAAAGTTGCTTTCCCATTTGAAATTCTTAGAGGACAGAAACCATATTCTTCAGAACATCATCACACTATACCAGAATATATATCATGATTACCACATTATGGCGCACGTAATTGCTATTAATCTAAAAAATAAAAATATTCACAGGCAATTGAGTTTGTTTAAGAGCTCTACTGGGGAAAAAATAACAAAAAAACAAATATTCTAAGCACTACTTTGATAATGAATTAATTTGTGTATGCTATTTCAATACAATATATATATATATAGAATGTGATGTTTGACTTAGATTTCACAAAACTATGTTTATTTTGTCTCAATATATTTAAATATATTAATTAGTCCATGAACCATGGTAGAACGACTTGATCTCTTTTTATATATTCTCATTAAAACTGATTGAAATCCTGATTAAGAAAGTAGTTGAGAGACCAATTAGTGATGAAATCAACAGCCCAAGGCTAGCTAGCAGTCAACTTTCACAATTAGTGATGAAAATCTACATGTAATATTGTAATCATTTGGTTAATGAGAAATTGATATGAAATCATATCTAGAAATCCCTCAAGTAATTTAAGTATTTTCGCGCTTAAGTTGGGGATATAATTGGACAATTGAGGTAATTTTGAACCATGACCCTTATACCAGCTGAATCTCACTCCAAATTGAAAGCAATTAGATACCTTTTTGGGGAAGGTAAACGTTAATTAAGCTTAATTATATCGTAAATTTGTAATCCTTCTTTTCTAAAAAAACACAAAAAGTCGCCCTCCTCCGCCATCACCACCATTCAGGCATTCACCAAGAAAAGGTGAACAAAGTTTCTGGTCAAAGACTCAAAGCAGAGCATTCAGTAATTCCATCAAAATCAGAGGGGCAGTTCAGTAATCTAAAGCAAAACCAGAAAAAAGTACGCCGTTTCCGTTTCGTGTAAACGCTTGAAAGTCCAGCCGTTGGCCCGTTGCAGATATCAGTCATGGTGTGCTGAAGAATCATAATAAGTGAGTTGGAATAACACCCCCCAGATTCTTCATTATTTTCAAACATCCCCTGTAGACCTTTTCCTCTCTGTTTCTCATTCATTTCTTCTCTCTCTCTCTCTCTCTCTCTCTCACATCTGGTAAGTCTCTCTCTGCCTGTGTTTGTATAAGATCATGTTTGGTGAGAAGAACCGCTCAAATGGTCTTCTTGCCTCTGAGGACGAGGCCTCTCAAAGCAAGCTCACGCGCCACATCTCCAAGCAAAACAAGGCAAAACAAGAAGAAAAAATGGGTTTCCCTGAAAAGGGTATCAATTTTCTCAGAGAATCAGACATGGGTTCTGAAGGGTTTCAATCAGAACCCACAAAATTTGGAAATTTAGGTTCTCAGGAGCTGACTCTCAGCTACCTCTGCGATAGTTCCAAACTGGGTTTTCTTGAGAAAGAGTTTTCCGGGAAAAATTTGTTGACTTCCTTGGAGAAAGTGAGTTGTAAAGGTAAAGAAATCGTTTTTCCTGAGAATTCTAACCAAGATCACAAATGGGTAGAGAGGGATTTCCTTAATTTGAACGAAACTAGGCAGAATTGCTCAAAGCGAGAGCTCGTGGAAGAGATTGAGAGAGATAGTAGGGACAAGAAGCCAAAGATGGAGACTTTGAATCTCTCTCTAGCCTTGCCTGAGGTCTCCTTCTCGCTCACCGCTTCAAACGCTTTACAAAATGGTGACCCTCCAGCTATGCCAAAGCCTAGTAGGAGTATACAATCTCTGGTACCATCTACCAACAATACGCAAACCACTTGTTCCAACGATTTCACAGCAGCTTCATTATCTTACTCTTATTCACACCCCTTTTCCCACAACCCCAGTTGCTCGCTTACACGAAATTCGACCGAGAATTACGAGTATTCGGTTGGGAAAGATGACCAAATCTGGAACTGTGGAGAGGGGACTAATGGGTCTGTTCATAGCCGGTTTAAGCCGATTGGAGATGGAGTTGCTCTGGCAAATCATGGTTCTGGGCTTTTCTCGTTGATGCAGAGTAATCGTAAGGATTCGTGTAATAGTCTTTATAGGACAACTAGCTCTGATAACCATTCGTTTTTCCCATCTGAGTTGCCTGCTAAGCCTAGAATTGACAACCAGTCTGGAGATTCTAGAGGGAGAGGTTCTGAGAGTTTGAGAGGTTTGGAGGGTGTAGATGGTAGTGGGAGAGCCAGGAAGGTTTCTAGACCGGAGAGAATTCTTCGTGAAACTGTCTCGGAGTCTATTCCGGTCATGGCTCAGATAATTCAGGAGCTTCCTGATGAAACACTCTTATCAACTAATGAATACCTGAAGAATCTGATTTCCATGCCCGAGAAGAAAGAGGAGTTAGTGGGTCTCCAAAACCGGCTTGAGAGAAGGTCTGACCTTACAAAGGAGAATCTCTCAAAGTGCCAGAAAAATCAATTGGAGATTCTGGTTGCTGTGAAGATGGGTCTTGGGAACTTTGTATCTGGGAAAAACCGCCTCCCCACAACCGAGCTGGTGGAGATTTTCTTGTTTACGAGATGTAGGAATGTGAATTGTAAGAGTTTATTGCCTGTTGATGATTGTGACTGCAAGATTTGCTCTGCAAATAAGGGGTTTTGCAGTTCCTGTATGTGTCCTGTCTGTTTGAATTTTGACTCTGCCAGTCATACTTGTAGTTGGGTTGGTTGTGATGTTTGTTCGCATTGGTGCCATGCTGCTTGTGGTATTCAGAGAAATCTCATTAAGCCAGGTCCTAGCTTGAAGGGGCCCTCCGGGACAACTGAGATGCAATTTCATTGCATTGGTTGTGGTCATGCTTCAGAGATGTTTGGGTTTGTTAAGGATGTGTTTCTGTGCTGCGCAAAAGACTGGGGACTAGAGACGCTTATCAAGGAGCTTGACTGTGTTAGGAAAATTTTCAGGAAAAGTGATGATTTTAAAGGCCGGGAACTGCACATTAAGGCTGAGGAGATTATCTCCAAGCTTGGAGCCCAATTGATGTCTCCATCAGAGGCCTGCAATTTCATCACTCAATTCTTTAACTGTAAGTCCAATTTTTTTCTTTGCCTTTGTATTTCCACTTACATATTTATTCTTTTACTTTCTTTTTGTTGTTACGCCTCATTGTATTTAGTTGCTTGCTGCATAAATTTGTCTTATTCCTTGCATGTTAGGAATGATCACTCATAACTGTTGTGATAAAAACAATACTAAATAGATTTAAAAGGGAGGTTCTACAAAATTGCCACTAGGAAAGCTTCTCTTTATGGGACAAAATGTTGGGCGTTACTGTAAAAAACAAGAGCAATGTATCTATGTTGCGGAAATGAGAATGTTAAGATTGCTGATAAGAGTGACTACATTTAAAAGCATAGAGAGGAGTTGCAGCCAACCCACACATGTAAGTGGTGGAAATCTAAAAAGGTGGAGGCAATGTGGGAAGAGTCAAGAGAGGAGTTGGTGAATTGAGAGAAATAGGAGGGCTAGTGTAATAATTAATTGGAACTACGTTGAAAAGAATGCTCTCTGCATTGCTTCCTTGAGGTTTGTGACGGCTTGACCACACATTTATAAGACCTGGATTAATGTTGGAGGAATCTTGCAACAACTTGTTTTATGTAATCTTGTGTTTTTTTTTGCAGTTATGGTTTTATTTTGTATTATTGTCTTTGGATTTTTCATAAAAAATTTAGCAACCCTGTATATATAGCATTTAAAGATTGTGACCTTCAACTTGGGAGGGGCAGATAAATTCTATGTTGTAACTCTATACCATTGTTGTAGGAAGGATTATATTCATCCGTTTAAGTTTTGAAGAATCATGATAGGTACAATGGCAACCACATTCTAGATGATTTTTTAATCTTTGTCTATGCATGCAGTTATTGGAAAGCTTTCTAATCTTTGCAGCTTATTCTTTTGGTTTTTGGCCTGTTTTCTTCTTTCCTTTTGGTTTCATTGTTGATAGGTCCCCTCTCCATACAGGCCTGATTTTTGATATGGTCAATGATTTATCTTTTGAGAAGTTGATAAGGTCAAATATTTGTGTGTATACTTTATTTACATGTATGTGTCCGTGTGATTTGTATGCTTGTTATTCGATATGTATTCATATCTAACTCTTATATCCTTTTGTAAATAGATACAGATGGAGTGTCAGAATATCCTGCTTCTAGTATACCCGCAAAAGAGTTGGCAGCCTCTCAAGCCGGCCTTAGGAAAGATGCAACCCCTTTTTCTCAACCCGCTGCCCTACCTCCAAAATATGCTGTTTACAACAACACAGGTTCTAGTATGCAATGTGATTTATTGTCAAATGATACCCCCCGTCAGAACAACCTCAAATCTTCCCTCATAAGCAATGAGGATGAGTTACGGTTTGGAGCAGTATCAAAAATAGATGGGTTTGACAGCTTGGAAAGCATCGTGAGGGTAAAGGAAGCTGAAGCTAGAATGTTCCAGAGCAAGGCAGACGAAGCACGGAGAGAGGCAGAAGGGTACAGGCAGATGATTCGGGCCAAGGCGGAGAAGTTGGAGGAAGAGTATGCTGGGAAGTTTTCCAAATTGTGTTTGCAAGAAACAGAGGAAAAGCGAAGGAAGAAACTGGAGGAGCTGAAAGTTTTGGAAAGTTCACATTGTGATTATTACAACATGAAGACTAGAATGCAAGCCGAGATTGCTGGTTTGTTGGACAGAATGGAAGCGACAAAGCAGCAACGGGTTTAGTTTCTTTTGTTTTTGTTATTATTTTTGTTCTTTTAACAATGCTGCAAATTGTGCTTAGTTTATTAATGTTATTTCGATTTTGGATTCTGCTTGTCAATTCAAATTAAATGAAAGTGAATGGTTGTTTCAGTTGTGAAATACCAAATTTATTGTTTTCTCCCCTATGTCCTTGGTAATCTAGCATGTGATGCATACAAAACAAAAACCTTTATAAGGCATCTTAAGTTGACTGTGTGGGCTGCAACAACAAATGTTTTTTGTTGGTCATTTTGATTTCTCTGCATTGTTGTTCGATTACAAAGTAGTTCGCTTGGGGTCTAATAGTACAAACTGATGTACTGTAAGAATTGAGTTGATTGGTTAACCATGAACATGGTGGTCAAGTGGCTTATGCTTTGGAGGTGGGAATGGGATAGACTTGAAAAGCCATGCACCCACATATTCTCTTCTACATGAGTCGCTGGCAACATTCTTTCTGCAGATGCCAGATGCTCTCTCCGATGATGGCAATGTTAGAGCTAGCCAACCAATACTGGACACGTGTTTTCCCATTTTGCTATAATAACATAACATATCCGCTATCCAGATATCCTCCTTATGGTGCTATTATTATATATAATATAAGATGCGTTATTATATTGATACATAAAATCTCTTGAAGCAGAAGGATGTATATGTGTTGCACTCTTATCTGAGCTAAAGCTTGTGCACAGGTAATGCGCCACCAACTCTGTTGTGCAGAACACAAGATACCATCCTAGAATAATTGGGACCATTTGTTTGGCGTTAATTGCGGCTAGCTTGCTATCTAGGATCTAGCACCATTGATTTCTGCCATTCTTCCCAATATCTTTCTAACTTATTCTTAATTAAGGGACCTACTCACTAGTCACTACCACTGCCACTATATTGTAACAATTAAGAATGTTGGGTGTTTGAAAACGCGATCATTACTTTGTTGATTGATTGCAATATGGTGCTAAAGTAATGATACTGCGAGCTGAGTTTGGATACCCACCTACATTAATCCACTTTTTATCAAGAAAGATTTGAATTATCATTGTTTTTAGCATACTGGAAAAAAAAAAAAAAAAATCTGAACTGGCCTTGTTAGGACCAAAAAAGAGAGCATGAATATAACCAGGCTTGCATAATTCTTAGGATTTTGCTACGGTACTATCATTTGAAGTAACTGTAGATATTAACATTGATAAATAATAAGAAAAAATAAATAAAGGTATCTTATTATAATTAACAATGGCAGATATGTGAATAGTATTAGTTATAACGTGTTCTGGGGAGGAGAATAGAGAGGGTGACGGCGACTGCAAATAGAAAAATCAAGAGGCCAGTGAAGTTGACAATAAGGCCTTCTTGGCTGCGGCCTAGGGCTAAGAAAATGAAGGTCTCAACCAAGCCGGTGAGAGCTGTGCAGATCCCTAGAAGAAAGATGACCATCCCACCAAATGTGTGCCATGGCAGAAGTGTTGCCCTTGTTGACGTTTTTGCACCCGGAAAGAAATACGCAAAGAAAGCAAGCAGCCACTGTAAACCAAATAGAGAGACGGTGACGATGCCGAGCCATGAATGCAAGCTAACCAAGTTACCATTTTTGGTTTCATGGTTGAACTTGAAAACTGCAATAATCCCCAGAATTCCAGCCGCCAGAGCCATTAGATGCAAGATCAGGTGCACCACTTTCTGTGTCTCTCTTTTTCCCGGGATTGTCTTGTATGCCATGATAGCTGCACTCATTTGTAATTGCTAGCAATTAAATCACTTCTTAATCTTTGCAAGTTTAATTAATTCAACAATTTCGTGGCATAATATATTACGAGATTAGTTCCATTACCTTCTCCTCCAATCAAAATAAACCCAATTATCATTAAAAGTGGATGAAGCTGTAAAAGTGAGAAAGGAATTAATATATGTTCAGACTGATGATATATATATATATATATATATATATGATGCACTTAATTAATTTATGAGAATGCATTAATTCAAGATCTCCTTAATTATAAGAAACATTAACATGCTTTACTTACATTGAAAATTTTCTGTTTGTTATCAGATTTGAAAGCAAGGCCTCCGCGGAAGTGTAAGAACCAAACAAGGACAAGGGTTGTCACAGCTATAACTAACAAATGCCCAAATATTGTAACTGGGGCTGCGGACACTTGGAAGCTACGACTCTTAGGTGCCATTGTAACCTCACTTGGCCTCTCTGTAACTCGCTTGGCCTCTCTGTAAGTAATTAGTGTCTAAGAAATACGTACGTACAAAAAGGAGAGGGATCGATATATGGAGCTATTATAAGTGTCTTTATATGATCATCATATGGTATTCAGTATTTAAAATGGACAAAGAGCTAGAAACAGCTGTTGACAAGAAGAGGGATGCAAAAAAAAAATGATATGATCAATGTTGCCGATCGACAGTACGTAGTACACAATGTTAAACGCACAAACACAGAAGCGTTTTGTTTGCACGAGAATTCGATACCACCAAATATATGGAATTTGGGAAAACCGTCTGGCCGGCAAGTACTTATACTAAGGCGGCGGCAAGTCCAACGGGTTTGGAGAAGAACAAGTTTGGCATTCTCTGTGTTTTTTATTGTGGAATGGCATATTCACAAAATGACATTTATGCATACGAAATTAATACAATCTGATCAAAATGTACCTACTAGGCAAACCCATCTTTGTCTTGAACATCGACAAAACATGATCCAATCTATTAATAACACACCATTACATGAAGGATGATAACAAATTGATGACCCATTTTCAATTTATTTTATGCTACAGAACATGGGCAACAGGAGCACAAGAGTTAAAATTTATTATTTATAAACTCGTGGAAGAACGACGGCGAGGCTGACGGTGACTGCAAAGAGAAAAATGAAGAGGCCAGTGAAGTTGACAATAAGTGCTTCTTGGTTACGGCCTAAGCCTAAAGAGTTAAATGTTTGAAGCAACCCCGTCTCTGTGGTACATGTAATCAACAAGAAGATGGCCATCCCAATAAATGAGTGCCACGCTACAAGTGCTGCTCTGTTTGCCTTCTCTGCACCCGGCCACCAATACGTGAAGAAACCAAACACAAACTGACAGAGAATCAATTTAAAGAAACTAGCTTCAATTTAAACACCAATACTATTCGAAATAAATAAATAAATAAGTTGTACCTACGTACGTTACCTGTAAACCAAATGAACAAATGGCTATCATGCCCAACCAGGAATGTAAGGTGTACATGTTCCATGTTCTTCTCTCATTGTGAAGTTTGAAAATCACATAAATCCCCAGAATTCCAAGCACAAGAGCTGTGAGATGCAATACAGAATGAAATGCTTTCTGGGACCTTCTTCTGCCATGTACCGTTTGGTATGCCATAATAGCTGCGCTCTTGCATATATATAATAGTTAGTGAAGACGTACAACTAATAAATTCGATGGTAAATTTTTGTATATATGCTCGATGATCACCTTCTCCTCCGGCCAAAACAGGTCCAAGTATCATTAGAAGTGCATGCATCTGCAATTTAATTAATTAAAAGATGTGCATTAATGCATTGATTCATGAAATTTTAAAGGATGAATTAATTAAGGGGTACATTTAGCATCTTGCGCTTGTGGTGAGATTCAAAAGCGAGGCCTTTTCCAAAGTGTAGGAGCCAAACAAGTAGGAGGACTGTGACTACAATGACCAACAGATGACCGAATATTGTAACTGGCATTGCGGTTACTTGGTAGCTGCTGCGACCCATTATTAGTGCCATCTATTAATTCTCAGAGAGAGAGAGAGAGAGTTTCCATTTGTTTCAGATCAGGTTGTTGCAGGACACCATTGATAAAAAACACAAAGTTTAATATATATGCATCATTATTGTATTTATTATACATAATTAACTAATGTAACACTTCCATCAATTGAAAAGAAAGGTTAAGCTACGGAATTATAAAATTGTTTGTGTGTCTTTTGGTCCATTTATAAGCCATACAAAAGCATCTCCACTTAATTAAGTAAATGATTCGTAATCTGGTGCAAACATATATCCATCTCGATCTGCTTGAGTAATCATTAATTAATTGATTAATGTCTTTTATGTATGGACTCAAAATCTAGTTGCTAATTCCACTGTTTCCACAGTATTACTCTTTTTTTGTCCAAAGAGCATTTACCTATACCAATTGCTAGATATTCAGTAAAAGCCAACCTTCTCAGAAAAGAAATAAAATAAAACTCTTTGTTAAAATAAAAAGTCCTTTACTCAGTTAAAATTTTAATATAAAATTAATTAACAGTTGCTGATTTACCTATGAAACTAACCTGAATTTTTTTTTTTGTTTCAATTTGACTCTAGATGGGAAGCAAATTTGATTATTGTAGGCTTTTCTGATCCTGATTACTTTTTTATTTACTTCTCAAACAGAAATTATAAGCGATTGAAATAAACATGAAGTTAACACACTATATTTTATTGTTGGTAACAACTAACAACATGATATTTTTCTCTAGGGAATAGGGATTGAGACAATCCCACCCATTGAAGGAATCAATGATTCTATGCACATAACTGATCTTGAGTTCAAAAATAATAAATTGAAATAATAATATGAATCTCACATAAAATGAACGGTCATGGATGAATCACACGGTTCACACCAACACGTTTAATTATAAGCAAAATATATTACAAAATCAGACGTAGCGAGCAAGAGCGACTGAAAGATCAACGAAGATGCCAAAGAGGAGGATTGCTAGGCCCGTGAAGTTGATCAAATGTAATTCTCTGTCACTGAGATTCCCATCACGATTAAGGAATGTGGCTTTCTCCATCAACCCAGTTAGAGCAGCGCATATTGACAAGTACAGTAGCGCCCTACCCACACTCATATGCAATGGAACCAATCTCATCCTCGACTCTTCTGATGCCCTTGGGAACAGAAATGTAGCGAATCCAAACAACCACTGCCAAACCCCAAAACAATTAATACCTCATTAATTTCAATTTAATTACTTTATCTACTTAATTGTAATTTGTACCTGCAAACCGTACAAGCACAAGGTGCTCAACCCAATCCATGAATGGAGTGAATACATATCTTTTTGGTGAATCATGTCGTGGAACTTGAACACAGCGCATATCCCCCATATTCCGGTACACACAGCTATCAGGTGCAACAAGGCGTGAATGTACTTCTGCACCTTGTGTTCCGCCATTACTGTCTTGTACGCCATCATTGCTGCTCAATCATTTTTAGTGTACCCATTCATAAATATGATGGATTCATATATAACACTTTTTGTGTGCTATGGGTAAAACTACATGTACTACTAGTCTAGTACTGATACATACCTTGACCAGCAAAGAAAATAAACCCAAAGAACATAAGAAACGGATGAACCTGCCAAATTCAATAAAGGAATGAAAGAAAGTTGCATATAAGTTCGCTCTAATTACACAAGAACATATAAGTAGAATTGAACCCAGTCAAGTGCTCCACAGGATCTTACATTGAAAACTCGGTCTTCATTGTCTGAATCATATTCGAGACCCCCACGATAATGCAACAACCAAACGAGCAAGAGTATGATTGCTAAGATGCCAAATAAATGTGCCCCCACTGTCAATCTAGAGGCTGATCGTTGGTACCTGTAGGTTACTGTACGTGCAGTATACATGGTGATGGATATATACTAATTAAGCTTAATATAAATTTCGTTCCTTTTGATTTGATAGCCAGTGTTATGTTCAATAAGTTCTTATATAGATATCTCTTTTTGAAATTTTTTATTAAAGTATAAAATAAATACCATGATGTTCTTGGGATTGCTTGCATTGTTGGTTTTGGAATTCCAAGGAATGACTTTGAACTTTAGCAAAGCATCAGCATTCAGCTGCAGGACAGACTTATAAACCCAGCTATAATTTGTACTTGGGGTATCTATTCTTTCCTACAATTTAGCAAAACATTGCAATAGAAGAAACTAAAGCACATGTAGAGATTCATATCCATCAAATTATCTGGTTTTCATTTGAAAAAGAAAAAGGAAAAGAAAAAAAGAGCATGAGCTATAATTTGTAATTTAAAAACACAAGGAATCAATGAAAAAGATATATGGGAAAGGAAAAAAAAAAAAAGGACCGACAGAAGATAAAGCCCAAAGGTAGATGCTGATTAATCGAACGTGAGAAACATTAACAAAGCAGCAAAGCAGAGAAGAGATGAAGAGTGTAATCAATGTAGTTGATATTAAGAATTTAAGAGTGATGACAATTAGCTAATAAAGGCTTAACATAACAAGAGGTAAAGGTATCAGTGAATCACTAAAGTCTCTCTGACAATCAAAAAGTTAGGTACAGAGCAGCTGGAGAAAAATATATATCAAAATCAAAATGCATTCTGCTGCTACCATCTATTAATATATGTTACTTTATTTCATCGATCAGCTGATACATTTGATTAATAAATTAAACTGACAGAATTTTTCTGCAAGTAATTTGTTTATCCCAGACTTTGCATTTGTCCCCATAAAAGGAAAGCAGAGTAGTGCATATTAAATGAGGCATACATTTTCTTAATGGATTGGGTTGGGCTTCAATTACATGAGATGTCTGTTTCTTTTCAACCAAAGAAACAGACAGAAAGGTGGTTCTGTAGCCTGTATCTGTAGAAATCGAATAAAGAAAGGTGGATATCTAGCAATTGAAGTAAGTGGGTCAGCCTGGCCCATCTTGCTAAACTGAATTGGGCCCAAGTATATCTAAGAGATAAGTTAGGCACTTGAGGGGCCAACCACTGACTTATCATTCATCCCAAAACAAAACAAATTTCCTTAGCAAAAGATTTGGTGGATATAGACTAGTAATGCAAGAACTCTATTAGTTCCAAAACTAGGCGTTAGGTATGGTGCCAATCCAATTGGTTTGAAGTTTGATGATGGATGCGCCGAATTGGGCACACAATTATAAAAGGTTTGGAGTGTGCCTTGGACCCTGCTACATGTACAAAAGAAAAGACTAGTGAAATCATGTTCGATCATGAGTTTGTATTCACTATTTTTCTTACACACAAGGACAACATAGACTGGACCACGCAGGCTACTTGCTAGCTGTACTAATATATAGTACCACTAGCTAATTCTTATATCTACTTTTGCAATTAAATTCAGCTTGTTTTTTACATGATATCATCAAAAATTGAAACCCGTACAAAGGGGTATGGAGGAAAGAAATGAATGAATTTGAGGAATGGGAAAAAGAGATGGATCGAGATCGATCAATGGTTTTGGATTTTCTTAGCTATTATTAATTGATGGGGAAAGCATGTGCATTCATTTGTTAACATTGTATTCGATAGTTTCATAATCATTACTTGTTATTATCATTTTCTTTTATCAATGGGATTAGCATTCATCTATATATAATCATCACACAGCAGTATAGTGCTTGTCAGCTGATGAGCATTTTTTTGCTCAGCAGTCACCATACAGAACAGAAATATATAACTCGAGGCTCCATGATTTCCATCACCTCGATTGGACCTTGGTTCATTTATCATTTTCCACCGTCTTTCATTTGTTTTTTAATGCCCCTTTTTAAATTACTTTTTTCTCCTTGAAATATGCTTAATTACAGAAAAATATACTAATTTTTCTTAATCAACTAATTAGTTTTATTTTTTTGGGAAGGTTTAGAGAGCTGGAGCTGCTACACAAACTTGTTTCGCACGTAAATGTATATAAAGAAAACTTCATGGAAGTAATTCATTTCGCTATTTCCGAAGAATTTAGTAGAGTGTGAAGCGCATGTGATTAGTACTGCGGCAAAACCAAATCAAGCTGTATCCCATTCCCTTGTACATTTTTTTTCCTTTTTGGCTCTAAAATTTATATTTTGGTTGAAAAATACTTATATGTATATTGAATTATAATATTAAATTATCTCGGGTCCTTTCGGCCCATCTAGTCTGTAGATGTGCGAAAGATTGGTCCATGCGGAAAAGAAGAAATATATGCATGCATGTGTCATACACGACAATAACACATCAGTAACGATCCATCAAATAAATATCAGTAGCATGGATTATTTGTTGAGCATATTATATACATGCATGTCTTTGTTAATACATCGACTACTTGGCATCTTTGGACCTTAATTTGGTGGCCATACCAGATAGATGTAAATGAACTTCACTAATTAAGCTATATCATATATACATGCCAAAGTGAGCAGCTATCTTTGGGTGGATGATCGATGCTCATTTCTAAATATTCTTTCTACAGTTGTCCAAGAAAAAGACTTGATAATCAAGAGATATCAAGTAAATTAAGTGGTCATTCATTGTACAAAAATCGTATGAACCTAAATTTTCTTGATACGATATAGATTGATTGATATGTAGAAAAGTGATATTTATTTCAACTTTATATATATAGGCTTGTCAATATCAAGCATTTTTTATTTTCTAATACTTTCGGTTTCGGTTCAAGTGACAACAACAGAGCGAACTGCAGCTAGAATAGAAACCATGGTTAAGTCCAGAAAAAGGTTAAACTGCCAACTGCCTTAGCATATATATATATATAGTAGCTGCTTACAGAAAGTATTTACCTAGGAGTTTCTTGCTTAGAGACATTGCCACATTGGGATTAAATTAAACTTTAAACTTTAAAGGACCATTATGTTATATGGACTTGGATCCTCTGCCAGGCCATTCCTACCAGGCAATGTACCAGACTTTTCATCCTAGCCCTTCAATGATATTGTATGGCTAAGATTTTGCCATATATCTAAACTTCTTCTTTTCTATTTAATAATATAAAACAATTAAATTTAAGAAAAAGAAAACACCATCAGCATTCAGCCTAACCCATCCCACCGCACCACCCGATCCGACCACCCTAGTACGGCAGTCCCCAACTCCTCTCCTTTCTCTCTCTCTCACTCCGCTACTACAACTTTACTTTCCTGAAAAATATTTGGGAGGCAGGGGACATTAATCATAGTCAATACCATGCAAAAACTTGAGAAAAAGAATGGAGGTAAATAATTACTTAGAATGAAACAGAAGACCCGTCACGGAATACTATCCAAGATGTCAACAATTTGAGAATTTTGGGAAACTCCATCATCTAGAGCCACCTCAGTAGGCCATTTTGTTGCGGAGAGAGAGAAGGTGGGGACTGCGTACTGGGGTGGTCAGATCGCCGGAGATGAGGGCGGTGAGGTGGGATGGGTTGGGCTGATGGTGTTTTATTTTTCTTAAATTTAATTGTTTAATATTATTAAATAGAAATGAAGAAGTTTAGATATGTGACAAAATCTTATATGATTGGAGGGCTAAGATGAAAAGTCTGGTACATTGCCCGGTAGGAATGGCCTGCCAGAGAATTCAAGTCCATGTTATATAATATAACCACCCAAAAAAAATAGAATTTTAATAAACTTCTGAGACTCGATAGGATGGTGATCTGGTCCGTCTGGATAGATGTATATGACAG
>QANT01002466.1:0-10623 GCA_003254885.1 Purshia tridentata
GCCAAGTTTGCCCAAACAATTTTGTCAAGACATTCCTCGCCCAAACATCGTCTCCTTAGAACTTGGGTGACGAAATCATCATTTCATAGCCCAAAGCCACCTTGGAAGAAGAAAGTGATTCGTCTCTCAAAAGTAATTTGGATGACGAATGGATTCATTGCTCAAAAGTACTCTGAGAGACAAACTTTTGGTTCATCTCCCAAAGCACCTTAATTTGGGACACAAACCAATTTCATCTCCAAAAATTTTAATCAACGAATCTACAACCTTAGGCAATGAACAAATTTATCGTCTAAGGTTTTTGTTTATTTATTATTATTGTTATTATTTTTTAATTTTTTCAATTTTTAAACTTTTTATCAAAAAACTATATAACACAAAATGTATTAATAAATTTACATTAGCACAAAAGTAGAAAAATTTAACATTAACATTCTATAATTATTTCCAACAATAATGCTACATTTACCACATTTTTATATTATAATTTTAATTATCTTACGTGGCAATCTACTTGACATTTATACATTGGACACTAAAAATAAAAATAAAAACCCTAAAAATAAGGCAATATCATCATGTCAGTACAATAATAACACGTAAGATGGTATAAAAAAATAGTACAAAAATATGGTAAAAATACTATTATTTCATTTCCAAATATATATCCATACAAACGATAAATAATTAATGATCTCAATGGTCAATCTATTCTAAGGAGGTAGCATCGTCGTCATCTCCATCTGGCGGTGGCATCTGAAGAGTTGGTGGGACAAACCAATATGAATTGGTGCAACAGGCCAAACAACTTCTGCATTTCAATCCTATCTATCTGAGCAGCCTTTATTTGTGCCTCACGAGTTGCTCTCTTAGCGAGTAGGTCTTCCTTCAACTTCTGCACTTGAGCAGACAGTGCGTGACAACTGCAAATGGCTGTGAAGACGAAGAAGAAGAGGCATGGACGACACCAACCCACCCATATCCCATGTCGCATATTTCCATATCAGGCCTAACATATCCAATGAGTCCGTCATAATACGAAGGTCGATATTAGGATCAGGAACTTGGTTCGCCTCCAACAGAGTATCCATCTGAATATCAAAGTTAACCTAAAAGGAATAAACAGTAAATCATTAGGTATGAACAAATTCATCATTTTGTATTAATCGAGCTATACTCACTTAGATGGAGCTTCGTTCTTGGTCTGGATAGTTTTTCCAACTAGCGGCAACCAGGGGGCACTCGGCATAGACAATTGCAAATTAAATATTAATACCATAGCCAAAAACTTTCATGAAATTATAAACAGTGTAAATTCATGAAACAGGTATGGATGATCCAAATCAACTTGAGTAATGCACAATCAAACAATATAGTATAAAAATCCCCAATAAGAAAGGGTAGGAATTAAGATGCAAGTGGGTCCTAATTGCATATATTGAAAACAGTTCAATTATATATATTCCTCAAGTGACAACTTTTTTAGCATCAATTCTTTGGCTCAACACCAACTTCCAAGTAACTAAACAGATGACGAATGCACTATCGATTTCTTCCTCTGCAACTCCATTTAATTGCTAAGATATGTGAGAATTTCCTTTTCTAATCTGTTATCAAAATCCATAACAAAGCAACCTATGTATGAAAAACAGTAAACCCATGTCATATCACTAATTCATCTCCAACAAAATAAAAAACACTCCCAGAACACAAAGAAAAATAAATTCACTCGTTCCCCTTTTTGCCATTTCCCAGCAACCAAATAAGCTTAAAGCTAACGAAACCATCAACAAAATTAGCAAAAACAGGTCACTCACTCACACTTCACCAATGATTACAACACAAGAAAACACAAACATAGACAAAAACGAAATCGATCAATAGCAGCATGCAAAGCAGATCCCAGAATTGAACTACCGTTGGTGATGATAGCGCTGGTCTGGGGAGGCACTTTGAATTCTTTGGCTGCGAATTTCAGAGCGGTGATGAAAGGGACTGCCTCGGGAACGCTAAACATGAAAACAAAAATTAAAAAAATCAGAAATTTCATCAACATTATTGAAAATTAAAAATGGAAAACAAAGAGGAATTGAACTATGAAATTAAAGGGCAGCTTCGGATCTGAGGTCAGAGTGACTTTGAAGGAAGGCGGCTGGGAGAGAGAGAGAGAGAGAGAAAGAAAGGAGAGAGAAATGGGGGGGCTAGGCTCGGGGGAGAGAAAATGAGGAGAGGTAGAGAGAGATGAGAAAGAAAGTGAGGCAAAGAGAAGAGAGGGTGGTGTTGAAATCCTGACTCACTCTGTATATTTTATATAATGGAGAAGAAGAAGATTGAAGCAATTTCATGGTGCTCAAGCTGAGGTAACCACCAGTATATTCATCTGTGTATATCCAAAAAATGGACTCTGGCCTTTTACCCGTTACAACTGAATTTTGGATGTGTGAGACTGTGATCTCATCACCACCATTCATTCCATTGTCCTATAAGACAATTACAACTGCCAATTTAATGAAACTAACATAACAGACCTATATTCCAACTATGCTCACTAACGAGCGTGAAGAGCTGACATTTAATTAATCAACTAAAAAATTAATTAATGGCCTTAATTCCAACAGGTGGGATGCGGGGGGAGAGTGGTGGGCGGAGTGCGGCTGGGGGAGTGATGCCGGGCTCGAGGGAGAGAGAATGAGAAAAGAAGAAGAAATACAGAAAATCAGAAAATGGGGGAGAAAAAGAAGAGAGGATTAATTAATTTTAAACTTTAAGCAATGTCTTAGGGGATTTCATTGACCAAAAGGATTTTTGGGCGACGAATCTAGGGTTGTGTCTCCCAAAGCCCTTTTGGGCAATGAAATTCTCTTTATTGCCTAAAGTGTGAAATATTACACGCTAGACGACGAAGGAGATTTTGTCACCTAAAAGGACTTTGAGAGAGATGAAGGCAATTTTGGGTAATCGATGAAATCTCCTTTGTCGCCTAAAGTGTAAAAATTAATTAATCCCCTTTTATTATGTCAATTTATTAATCTCCTTTTATTATGCCAACTTATTAAATGTGATTTCAACGATCAAAGTTGTTCATTTTGTATCATACATACTCAAAGAACATTCATACAAAAAATCGACCCAATTGAAATTCATCTAATCATTTGATTATCATTAGAAAAACCACAATCGTTATATGTTCAACCTTTGATACCTAACTTCTACATATTTGATTGAGCTCATTTTTTTGCAGGGATAATCTATGAGGTGACTAAAAAATGAGCATTTCAAATCATTGAAAACTTGATTGAGATGTGAACTTCTACATACGAATACATATATACACTTGAAGAATAATTCTATTAACTTTTTCGTTGAAACCTTGACGTTTTCAATAATTTTGAAGACCACAATGTGATTTCAACAATCAAAGCCGTTCATATTTTATGTCCATACTCAAAGATCATACGTACTAAAACTTGGCCAAATCAAAATTTATCTAGACATTTGATAATCATTATGAAAACCACAATCGTTCATATGTTTGACCGTCGTTACCTAATTTCTACATCTCTTATTGACCTAATTTTTTTAGAGATGATATTTGAGTAAGAAACTAAAAAGTAAATGGTTCGGGTTGTTGAAAACATGATCGAGTTGTGAGCTTCTATATACAAATACATTTGAAGAGTATAATTCTATCAACCTTTTCGTTAAAACCTTGTCGTTTCAATAATAATGGAGACCACTTTGATCAAAGCTGTCCATTTTTTACGTGCATACTCAAAGACCATCCTTGCAGAAAATTGGCCAAATCAGAATTCATCTAGCAGTTTGATTATTATTAGAAAAACCACTATCGTTCATATATGTTCAATCATTACTTAATCAATAATTCTATTTTTCTCATATTTTTATACCATGTTTGTTGTACCATCTTACGTGTCATTATTGTACTGGCAAGGTATTTCCTTATTTTTAGGGTTTTTATTTTTATTTTTTTTAGTGTCCTATTTATGAATACCATGTAGATTGCCACATAAGATGGTATAAAATTATAATATAAAAATGTGGTAAGTATAGCATTGTTGTTACTTAATTTCAAAATTTTTGATTGACCTAATTTCTATAACAACGATTTTTGGCCACCCCATCAAGCACTCAATGTGCTTTTGAAAAAAAAAAAAAAATGGGGCAGATTGCCATTGTCCAATAGTGGCAATTAGTAATAATCATTTTTACTTTATAACGCAAGTGGATGTGACTTTATAAACTTGAATTTTGTGTTTTATGTTTGTTTAATATTTTTGTAAGAAAAGACACAATATATCTAAAAGCAGTATTATTTTTATGTAGTTTTAAGTTACTATCGAATAGAGGAATTACCGAGCACTCGGTGAACAATGCCAAGTGCTCTACTTAGTAAAGTGGACTTGGCTTTTATGTTTTAGACTTAAAAAAAATAAAAGAAACCCTTGATGTTTTATTTTCAATATAATATGATGCTTTGGTGACAAAATAAAAAATGAAATTTTTTTTTTATTGCAAGGGAGACTGAGAAAAGAGGGATCCAATATTCGAACAATGGTTTTAATTAGGATATAATTCTCCACGACCAAAGTGCAATTTTCTAGCTATATTAGTCCCATTACATTTTCCTTGTCACCAAGCAACACGAATTAAATTTCACTTCATTTTTAATTACTAAATCTCCATTTATAAGATTTTTTTATATTTTAAATACCAGTTAAATCACAGTATAGATTTTTCTTTTTAATTATGGAGAGGAATATAAAACTTGGGTGCAAAGGGGAATCAAAATAAAGATTTTAACTGCGCATGAAAAAGGGAACATATAGTCCTACCAATAATAATCCAAATATATAGGCAATAATAGTATTTTCATACTTAATTTAGACCTTAATATATCACCTATAATATTGCAAACCAAAAAAAAAAGAGAGTATTACCTATAATGTGTATTTATTACAGGATAATACCTTACGTACCAAGTTAATAGACTTTTTAGTAGTGTCTGTTAATTGGCTGTCAAAGGATATTTGCTTCCATAAATAAAAGATTGATCGCCACTAACTTCGGAAGTAATCATTCTTTCTCTGCCCATCCGCCCATATATATACACACCATGCATGCGTCGATCTCTTCCTTACAAACATATCAATTGTCTTTTCTCTTTTCTCTTTTTCAATCTATTTTGCCCTAAGAATACAGCAGCCATGTCCAACAATGCGTTTCAACAATACCTTGATGAGCAGACTCGAACTAGAATGCTGTATGAATTGAGGCGCCAAATACTGCAAGCACCACCACCGCCTCTCGGTTTCACTCCTCCCCCTTCTCCTTTCACTACTCTCACTCCAAACCCTAATAATCATGTCCTCCGTTGTGCTATCCCACACCCAGCCACCCCGCCTTTCAGCGGTGGGCTGGGCGTGCGTCGAGAGTCCAGGATTCATAAACCCGCGCCGATGATGCGCCATAACAATCCTAGTTCATCCCACTTCATGGCTCACAGGCAAAACCACGGCAGCCATGCCCATGCCTTTGCTGTGGCTGAGGCAGCGGCACGTCGTCAGTCTCGGTCTGTGATGCATCAATTACAACAACAACAGCGTACTGTGCATGCTGTTCATCAAGTCAACATCAACTTCAGCCTGCAGATGGCATCAGCCTCATCATCACAACCAAATGCAATGGGATTTGTTGGGAAACCTGATGCGCACGGCAATCTTGTGGTGCCACCAAAACCCACCACTTCTCTTACCATTCATGAAATTGAAGATGATGATGATGTTCATAAAATTGAAGATGGTGGTGATCATGGCCTTGATTTGTCCCTCAGGCTCTAATTTCGACTTTTTAATTTTATGAATTCATTTGTTAGGTATATCTCTAGATTTCATCATTGCTTCTATCTCCATATATATGTCTATTAATTTCCTGTGCCTAGCCTCGATCTTCTAGGCTATATTATGTTATTCAAATGCTATATTGAATCAATTTAGACTTTATTTATTATCTTTTTATTACAATTTATGCTTTATTATTTATTATATATGTTTGGTACATTAAAAAAAAGTTGAAGGTATGTTTTAATTGTGTTATATATATATATATATATATATATATATATATATATACACAGTCCTTTTAAGTTCTTTGTTTCGAAACATACACTATTTTTGCAATTTATTTTTTTGGACAGAACTATTCTGCAACTTTTTATTTACCAGAAACAAAAAGGAAAAACACAAAACACAAAGTGCAACAATGCTTAATGCTGTCACTAAACTCAATAACGAAAGTTATATTAAGAAGAAATCATTACTTCCAATATGTTTAATCAATTTTTAGCCAAAGGAAATTCCTGTAAATTTAACATCATATGATCGGCATGATGATCTTGGCTAGCTACGATTTTATTTTATACCATATGAGCACCCACATCTCTGCCTATATGACAATATGAGAGAGCACCATTATCGTACGTGACACACGATGTTGCAATTGTAAAACAAGTCTCAGAAAACCCTAAATCCTAAATGCCCCAGCCTATTATGTCTGGTATATTTATGAAGTTCACAATAAAGCTTAGGCAGTAGGAGAGGTGGTGATATAGAAGACGAGGAGTGAAAGGCAAGCAAACACACCATTACAGGTTTTCTTAGAGAGCTTCCTCCCTGAATATTGATCCTTAACCGTATATCCATATTAGCACAAAAAATTAGCAAGCAATATATTATTGTCTAACAAATTTATAGACGGAAATTAAAGGGGATTATGACTCATAACATGCACATGCAGAATGGCCATCTCCAACATATATATACTTGATCTGAGCCACCATATGGTGAGTAGGTGGACATAGTATAGAGATCATATCACTACACCAAAATTGAGCTTTCACAGCGTGCATTCACTGATCGTCATAAATATTTTTTACAACGTGCTTAGTTTGCATGCCATAATGGTATGTATATAAATTACGGTGAACAAATTTTAAGCGTAATATGAGAGACATTATACGGCACCATCATAAATTAGTACTAGTCAAGAAAAATCTGTAAGAATTTTCCGTGTATTTTTCTAAGTCCAGAGCTAGTTTTAATTCATTTTCAAAGTTTCTAAAAATAGAAAAATAGAAATAGAAAAGGGTTAATTACAAAAAATTCAATAAATAATTTCAAAGTTACATAGTAATCAATGAACTTTTCTTAAATACCATAAGGTGAACAAATTTTAAGCGTAATATGAGAGACATTTTACGGCACTATCATAAATTAGTACTAGTCAAGAAAAATCTGTAGGAATTTTCAGTGTATTTTTGTAAGTCCAGAGCTAATTTTAATTCATTTTCAAAGTTTCTAAAAATAGAAAAATAGAAATAGAAAAGGGTCAATTACAAAAAATTCAATAAATAATTTCAAAGTTACATAGTAATTAATGAACTTTTCTTAAATACCATAATAGTCACAAGTGACCAAAATAGAATAAGTGGAAATATAAGAAGTAACAACCAGACTCAAAAAAATAAAAAATAAAAATTTACACTCCTTACCACTATGCTTACATACTATTAATGTCAGCAACATGTTATAATTTTAAAAAATTATAAGTAGGTCAATGATAATTACAAGCTAACACATGCCAAACTTAATTTAAATAACTACCATCAACCAATTAAAGGACAACCAACTAGGTGACCCATGACACATGATAACGTTGTTTGTTTTTTTAAAAAAAATTCCATTTCTTTTCTCTCATGACTGCAGAACAGACATTGAAGGACAGTTACTTTTTTTTTCTTTTTTTTTTAGAAACCACCAATTAGAGGACAGACAGTGCACTTAGCATATTTGTAAATGTACTTACCACACACAAAACACAACATCACTTAAAAAAAACAATTCAAGATAGAAACACTCAAAAAAAAAAGTGACAGTATAACATTAATATACAAAAACAAAAACAAAAAAAATGAAAAAAACGGATAGTATAAAGGAAAACTGCATTTGTGGTACAAATACAGTAACAGTACATGTACAACATCCATTACAATATATAGGTAAATAAGAAACTTTTTTAACTTTTCATGTTCTAAATCTCTATTTTGATTTTATAGAAAATTAGGATTAAATACTAAATCTTAATAATTATTTAGAATAGTATCAAGACCATATAATATTTCAATTGGACTACCAAACTTAAATGTAGTTTTTTAAATTAGGTCACAAACATGTTGGACCCTTTGTTTTGGACCTTTCCATTTGACATTTTTATCCTTTGGCCCACATTTGATGGATCTTAAATAAACTTTATAAAATTTTAACAACATTGCCATTGATACTTTTATATTGTCTTGAAAATTGGTTAATATCACACACCTTTTTATTCAAGAAACCATAATCTACCAAAGAAATACACTACAAGAAAAAGAGTCCTGGGTGACGAATACCATTTTGTCGTCCAGGGACACTATGGGCTACGAAGTTGATTTTTCGTTGCCCTAAGTCCAAAGGTTTTGAGCGACGAATTGTTTCGTCGCTCAATCTCCCTTTGTGTGACGAAGAAACAAGTTCATCTCCCAAAGTCTCCTTGGGTGATGAACACAAATTTGTCGCCTAGAGGTGCCTACAAAACAAATACTCCACCAGCCTTTTGGGCGATGAAACAACAAATTCATCGCCCAAAAGGCTTGGGGCAAAGAAATAATCAAGGACAACAAATTTATTTTCATCTTCCCATGACTTTGGGAGACAAAAGATCACATTTTGTCACCCAAGATGTGTGCCAATTTAACGTGTTTGGTGACGAAATGGGGAGACAAATTGTATGACTTTGAGCGATGAACTAGGTTTGACACCCAAAGTCAAAAGAAAACACCAGAGACTTTCTTCTTCTTTTTTAACCCGACTCCTCCTTCCTTCAGCAACCGCCACCGCCTCCTCTCCTCTCTCTCTCTCTCTCTCTCTCTCTCTCTCTCTCTCTCTCTCTCTCTCTCCCCCCACCTAGGTAGCTAGCTAATTAATTATTTTAGTTATAAAATATATTATTTAGTTTGCATGTTGGTATATTACATTTAATTGTAAAATTTAGGTTAATTATTAAATACATATTAGTTATGGGGTATTGTTTAATTGTAATTTTATTTTATTTGTTGTATTTGTATATTTATATTGAACGGCTTGTGCAAAGTTATTTGTTTTCCTTGTATAGTTATATTGACCTAAAGAAGTTTAAGAAGCTTCTCAATAACAAAACTTATGAGATGAAATTAATGTAAATGTTTACTAACCCCCTAATTAGAGATAGATTATCTCTTCACCTCCACCTAAAATCAAACTCTCCCAAAACCCCCAATTTTACACTTAATATTTATCAAAACCCCCTAGTCAACCTAACCCAACTGTATTTGACTCCTTTTTTTGTAATATTCCGAGTATACCCATTCCTATATCTAATACTAGTTAGATAAGCTTTTTCATCTCTCTCTCACTCACACACTCTCTCACGCACGTTGGCAAAGCCAAGAAACTCATCAATGGAGGAGAAGCCAAAGTCGAGCTTTGGTTTTCAAATAGCTTGAAGTAGATTGAGAGAGCCTGTCGCAGTGGCTCTCCCGCAGGTCCTAGCCAGAGTCGGTGTTGCAGATCGGAGATGATTGCATCGGTGTTGGTTCTGCTCTCGAACGTTAAGACGAAGATCGAAGACGACGGAGACGACGACGACAAAAACGGGCGGAGCTCTGACTCAGTGCAACAAGGACAGCTCTCTCTCCTCCAAATCTGACTCAGTGCGATAAGGATTCGCAACAAGTATTTGATCCGATCCGATTTAGCTACTCCTAGTCCGACGAATCCTCCACGACGGCGACGACGACCATTGCAGCTACCGCATCAGATCTGGATGCATAGCGTTTCTTGCTCTGTGTTGTTTGTTTTTTTATTTTAATTACAGTTTGTTTTCTTTTAATATATGAGCTATAATTTGGTAAAATGTTGGCAATCATGCTTAAATTGTATGCACAGTGCTGTGGCTTTCTTCTGTTGTTTAATGGTTTGCTGTGTTAGTGAAACTGAATGTGTGAATATTTGTTTTTTGATTTCAATTTCAATGCATTTAGTGAAACTGAATTTAATTTCACTGAAACTGAATTTAATTTTTAGTGTAACTGTTTTTAGTGAAACTATTTTTTGTGAAATTGAATTCAGTTTTNCAGTTTTTAGTAAACTTTATTGTTTTGTATTAAATCAGGTTCCTGATTCGCACTCTCTATATCTCTCTCTCTCTGTTAGCTTGTTTCTCCCTTCCCGCACGTTGTCGTCAGCGCGTGCTCCATCGCCGTTTCAGTGCAACTGTTTTTTAAAATTTAGTTTCAGTGTAATTGTATTTTAGAAATGCAAATACAATTACATAGTTACACTGTATTTCAAAAATACAGTCACATAGTTACATTGTACGCGTGTCAGTCCGCGTCAGCACCTGCTTCAGTCTGTGTCAGGGCCTGCGTCAATTCGCGTCAGTCCGCGTCAGCTTGCGTCAAAGGGGTAAACAAAGTATTACAAGTTTTAGGGGGTTTTGGGAGAGTTTCTAAATAAGTGAGAACTTAAAAAA
>QANT01002468.1:0-35284 GCA_003254885.1 Purshia tridentata
CCTCATGAAAAAAAAAAACACAAACGAAACAAAAGAAAAAAAGAAAGAAAGAAGAAGATCAATAGAAAAAAAGAAGTAGTAGAAGATTAGCTAGTTATCTTAGGTCAATAATTTCGTCAAATTTCTAATTGATGCTCGTAGTATTGAACCCAAAAAATGAGCTTTTGATTTCATTTTGTTGTTCTTGTTTTTTTGTTTTTTTTGTGTTTTTGTTCAATAATGGGTGCTGGAGTTGTCGAGATTGTTAGTGAGTAAGGGAGACGGGCAGCAGTTTCGTACCAAGGGTGGGGGAGAGAGGAGGAATTTGTTCTGGATTTGGATTGTTGAGTTTCGCAGGGGTGGGTAGTGATGAAGATGATGATAATGGGATTGATGGGTTTAGTGTTCGTGTGAGTTTTTTTTATTTAATTGTGGGTTTTTTAAGTTTTTTTTATTTTTTAAAATTTATTTCTATTTTATTTTTGTTTTAAAATTTTTTATAATATTTTATTATTTATTTATCCATGTGACTACATCTGGCATACATTTGACATATGTGTTAATGCTACGTCAGCATTTAACGAATTTTTAAACGAAATAATTGACGGAGGTACGTATTTACAAAAATAAAAAAAAAAAATGGGGTATCGAAAAATTAAAAAAAAAAACTAAAAGTACCAACTTACAATTTGACTCAAACCTAATATACTAAATTGCGGCTTACCTATAAAAAAATCTACTACAATGGATTGAACTGAATAGGAGATCCACTGAGGTTGTGAACCTGATGATTGAATTGGAGATCTTTATAGGGGTTAGTGTTACTGCCATACTAGTTTTTTAATTAAACACGAATTTTATTTGTTGCCCATATATAGCCTTATGCATGCACTTGCACGAAAATATAAATTGTCTTAAGTTACCCTGAGTTTCGGGTACAAATATTTGCATGTTACTGGTTATTGGATAACAGGTGTCAAACATTTTGTGTTATTGTTTTATTTCTAATTGTTGATTCTTTCTTAAAACCGATTGGTGTTACTTCCTTTATCATTGTTGACACTATTTTTGGATAAGTGTAACCTTAAGATATAAAATGGTATAAAAGCCTAAAATTCCAAAGTTATATTATACGTAGCTTACAAATCAATTAGCCAAATACTAAGCGTTCAGCAACAGGTGCAAATATTCGCATGTGAAGCGGCTTACTTAAATTATATGGTACGTATATAGAATTATAGATACATAGCTAGGGCAAGCTTTATTACTTGTTTTCTTTGGTGACGAGACTTATTACTTGTTTATGTTGAGCTTTCATAGTTAAGGCGACCCTGAAAAAATAATGCTAATTTTATTTTTAATGATAACTAACTATATCGATGTTATTGAGATTTGAGAAATAATTAGCTATTGTAATTGAGTGCAATTAAGCAAAAAAATAATGGCTACTTCAGTTCATTTGCGTATTTAGGGACACTCTTCATATTGGATAACAACAATAGTAAAAGGCCTTGAACTGTGGAAATTGAATTTGAAAATATGTTTTTTCCGAAAGATTAGGGAAAAGGAAGAGAAAATTGGCAGAAAGCAGAAGAGGTCTCTTCGAGAGGTATACAAAAACCAACAAAATCCTTAGGAATTATGGTAATTATGGCTGTAGTTTTTTCTTTTTCCATTATGGATTTATCTATTTACTAATCTGTGCTTCTCAGAGAGTTCCTGAGACTGGTACAATCACAACTGAATCAATTAATTGATCACGTTTCTCTAATATTGCTACACTGATTGAGAAGGGACTTTTAAATTAGTTTTGGTTAAGTACTGCAATTGCCTTAATTTGGAAACAACTTCATTGATTCAGGGGTTGGATGAGACCCTTATTTAGATTGATTGATGATTCGATATGATGTGATTTTGTTTCCTTTCTGTGTTTCCGACAAATTCCTAAGAGCTTCTTCATATGGAAAGTGAAGGACATTCATTCTCCATGAGAAAATATTAATGTTTTTAATTAGGAAACAAATACCCCTCCCATATATATATATTTTTAAAAAAACAATAATACAGTGGCAGTAATTTGTAAAGAATGGGAAAATGTTTACTTAACCAGACTATTTTGACCTTTTTTTAGTGAAAATGGGTTAAAGTTTGATAGAAAAATATACTAACAATTTTTCCATTTTACGCCTAAAAAGGGGTCATTTCCATTTGAACCTACGAACATGTCATAATCACTTTTAACATCAACAAGTGAGACTGAAATTATTTATATATACCAAGTCAGCTTTACATGAGGAAGAGTCTAGCGCCAAATCCACATGGAGTTCAAAACTGCAAAGTGGTTTAAATGAGTATATAGCCCTCACTATCAATCCTAGCACTTCACAATTCATCATGAGAGTTCCCTTTTGGCGAAGTAATTTTGGGTTGATTTTCCAGGAGGTACCTTGTGGCCAATGATGCATGAAATGCTGCTCCATATGGAAGCACTTCTTCGTTTACTGTGAAGTATGGTGAATGCCCCGGTTCTAACTTTCCTTGAGATTTCATCCCAAGAAAAAAGAAGTATCCCGGAATTACTTCTTGATAGAATGAGAAGTCTTCAGCCCCCATCACTGGTTGCTTCTCCAAAATGTTTCGATGGCCAAGCAGATCTCCTGCCACTTTTTGGAAGTACTCATGCAGATCTTTGTCATTTACAGTTGCAGGGTAAAAGGGCTTAGCACCTTCATTGAACATGACAGTTGCATTGCACCTCTGGACACTAGCTTGTCTAATGATAACCTGCAACTTGCATTTTTCAGAATTAACATTTATGACGGTTTTTTATAGAATTTGAATTTTAAGAATGTTAAAGTAAAGCATACCTCTTCAATTCGTTGTTTAAGTTGGCTGAAGCTTTCCTTTGAAAATGCCCTGAACGTGCCACCAATTGTAACAGAATCTGGAATAACATTGAATGCACCACCTCCTTGGAACTTTCCAACGGTAACAACCTGAAAAATATGCTTTCATGTAACCGAATGGATACAGAGTGACTAAGGCGCTACTCCTCGCAAACAGGTCTAAGTCTAATAAGCATATGACCAAGAGGTTAATATTTAACTCACTAGACAGAGACAGGCATCAACATCAAACTGTAATTGGTGGGTACAAAAGACTTAACAGGAGATTACAAGAACAATAAGTTATGACTTCTGCACAGCAGCACTGCTTGGGATATTTTTTGTTTTGATTGGGTTACCCAAAACATATGAACTGAACCAAGCAGAGAGAAAGAACCTGTGAATCCAAGGGATCAGCTTCACGCGAAATAAGATGTTGCAGACTAACAATAACATTGGAAGCAGCCAAGATTGGGTCTATTGTGTGCTGTGGAATGGCAGCATGACCCCCCTTCCCATTTATTACTGCATCAAAAAATCCACTCGCAGCCAAAATAGGGCCAGACCTGGTGGCCACTGATCCAATGGGGAAATCAGCAGCAACGTGCAACCCAAAGATGGCACTAACATGCTCCAGTGCCCCTGCAGCTAACATTTTCTTTGCGCCTCCACCTCCTTCCTCAGCTGGTTGGAAAATAAGAACAACTGTTCCCTATAAGAACATAAGAAATAACTAAAAAAAAATTTCTTCTGGAGATAAAAAGTATATTCCATGACACTGCTAATCAGAAATAATAACCCAAACAATGGCCATAATTCAACTCTACGTAAGATAAATAAAATCTCCCATTATAACCTGCATTGTGGAATCGCAAATAAAGAAAGATAGAGCTATTTGTATACAAACATTAATCATCAAGCAACCTCCTCAATGCATAATGCAAAAAGTTACATCCGAGAAATGGCTACATTCAAAGTAGAATTTTCATATAATTGACACTTCACTCTCAACACTTGGTGGCTGGCTACCTCGGCATGCAGTTCTAAAGGGCACTCCAAAAGTCTAATAATAGCACCATGTGAGGTGACTATCAAGGGATGCTGACTTGAAACCTTCAGAACATAGAAATAAACATAGATTTCCTTCATTTTTCTCTCTCATTAATAAAGTTGATGTCCCCATCTTCAAAGCTTCGCTTTAATTAAAGATACTGATACAATTAATCAGGATATACTTTGGTAGTCTAGTCACTGATCTTTAAATTGATGACAAATTGACAATTATTGTTGAGGGGTCTAAGGCTAAGCATTCATTTTCTTTAAAATATACTCTCAAACCAAGAAATTTAACAGAGATAATACGAGGCCATTTATATGTATGGTATTTTTTTTCTTTTGTTAAATCCCTGATGCTTTGTGTAATACCCGAGATACATTTTGGGTGTATAATCGCAAAAAGTTCATATCAACAGTAACTAATTCAAGCCCAAAAATTAACCAGTAAAAAGACAGCAAAAAAAATATTCAAACCAATCCAAAACCAACTTTACCATGAAATTAATGTTCTAAGATAATGTATAAATTCATTTGAAGGTCATCCCAAAGAGAGGAAATAAGAAATCCAGAATATGAGAAGAAGATGAAGAAAAAGAAGGGAACCTTTAATTCATGGCGATGATCTTGAAGTATCTTTGCAGCACCAAGAAGCATGGCAACATGAGCATCATGTCCACATCCATGCATCTTCCCTGGAACTTTACTCTTGTGTTCCCACTCCACACTCTCCTGTAACAAACAAAAAGCCAATACTTGTCATCAATTCCCTTCTAGCTTTAGTTTAAAATAATAGTCAACAATGGTCAATTTCCAACATTCACAACTTCACAAGTCACGAGTCCACCATAAAACTCCTACACATAATCCCATTAAAGCATTGACCCAAATGACAAAAGCAAACACCAATACAATAGGAAACAAAAACTATAGAAATTTAAAGCTCGAGAATTCTACTGAACCTGCATAGGCAGAGCATCCATATCCGCTCTAATTGCAACAAAAGGCGGTCCACCAGTCCCAACAAAGCCCACAACACCGGTTTCAGCCAATGGGTATTTGTAAGGGATGCCCATCTGGTCAAGCTCGGCTCTGATAAGCTTACTTGTCTCAAATTCCTCATAACCAAGTTCTGGGTTTTCATGTAGTTTTCTCCTAATACATACCATATGATCAAAAAGCTCCTTCTTTTTAGCATACTCAAGAAACTTGACTGGGATTTGAGCCAGCTCTTCCGGGCTCAAAGAATGGTCTGAAGAAGTGGGGAGTGGCATAATCACCATGACTATGAGAATTAAAGAGACCCATTTGCAGAGAGCCATTGATTGTAAGACTGAGGTTGTGAACCTGATAATTGAATTGGAGATCTTTAGAGGGGTTTAAGTGATTGCGTTAGGTGGAGCTGCAAGCAGAAGAGGCATGGAACTTGGGACAAAATACAACAAAATCCTTAGGTGACCTCATCATATACGTGGATGAGAAAGCAACGGTTTCAGCTACTAAAAGTGTCGGAAGGCGTAGAGCCGGTAGCCTTGTTGGTCTATGCCAATCCAATGGCAGCACATCCAGGCCAACCCTGAGTTTTTTGATTTCTACACACGGGTAATTTTTATGAAAATAAAAAGATTTTAAAAAAAACATATAAATGGTTTCCTCAAGTTAATATAAAGTTAGATATATCAAATAGTGAATTTTTATCGTTTGACCCTCCCTTGATTCCATCGTTTGCTTCTTTAAATTCGAAGCTAGACCCAAATTAAAAAAGATCAAATGAAACCCCTCCTCCATACAACCAAAACTTTTATCATTTTTTAGTTAAAATGAGAAAGAAAGAAAAAAACAACTTATATAGATATGTTCAAGATATTTGGATTTAAATACTTCATGATCTTTATATTACAAGTTAGATTAAGATAGAGTTCACTTAATTTAAAACTTGCAACAAAAAATAAATAATAAAAATGGAAAAGTTGAATCTTAAATCTACATAAATTTAAATTGATCTGGAGTTGCTAAAGGAGGCAAAAAACAAAAAACAATGAAGTAAGGAGAACACTACACACTTGTATATTTATCTAAATATTCGTATTAAATAAAGAAACAAGTTTCTCAAACAATATAAATATATGTTTCTATGGAACTCCTTGATGATGGGCCCTGGGCAGTTACCCTCGTGCCTTTCCTTAAGGTTGACTTTGGCCACATTATTTTATTGAGTGGCGGGAACAACTAGTTAAAACTTGTCATTTATGTACACCACTTGACGTATTGATAGAGCTTTGACCATTAAAGTGTCCCTAAAAGACCCTTTTTTTTTCTTTTTTTTTTTTCATCTTTTGGTTACATGAATTTTATATAAACATCATACTATTACAATAATTTTGTTCTGCCACCATTCTTATAAAAAATAAATGCTACGAATATCACACATATTTTTCTTTTATAAATTTAAAATAGGTTATCTCCTACATTAAAAGTCAAATCCAATGTCGCATCCTTAATAACACTGAATGGCTACACTTTTTTATTTCATCCTTTTGAAATTCATTAAATATTAAGTCACATCCAATTGCACCGCAAGGGAATGTAGACTTCTAGTTTTGATGGTAAATTTTGACCCCATACCAACTGCAAGAGTTCAATTTTTGTACTTCCCTTCCCTTCCCTTAAGTTAATAAAGATACACGGTTTACTTTTTTATTTTTATTTTTATTTTATTAAGGTATTGAACCATTTGAGAGGAGGGGGATCGAACTTGTATGCATAGTGGGCAATTACATGACCCTTTTAACTAGGTAGACCTAGAAAACGGATCGAATAAAACGAATTCAGGTCAGACTCAATACAACCCGTTAACGATAACATGTTGCAAAAATTTCAACCTGAATCCGAAGCGAAAAATAATGAGTATACCCGATCCATTTTTAACTGTTAAAAAAATAAATAAATACAATTTTCACATAAATAAATATATTTTATTACATATATGTATATTTTAAATATTTCACACAAGAAATATTTAAGAAATGTGCAATTAAATGATCAAATTGATTAAAAATATATATATTTATTCCTTAACGGGTCATAATGAGTACTTGAGAATTGACCTGACCCAACCCATTATTTTAACGGATCACTAACGGGTGATACTGATATCAACTCGGCACAATAACCTCAAACTTGAACTTTTAAATTTTCGTGTTGTATTGTGTCGTGTTAACAGGTCGTGTGTGTTTTGCCTAAGTCTACAACTAGACTACTCAACAACTACAAATACACCATTTAGATGAATAATATTAATATTTGAATATATAAGTTGCCATTTAGAGAACGCTTAAGAACAAAAGATATGATGTTTGATATATATTTGATGGTGAATGACCCAAAATAAAAATCATGAAGCAAAATGACTCATTTTTATTTTTAGTTTTTATAGCAAACACGAAATACTAACCCTTTATGCATGGATTGAGGTTAGAATTAAAATTGTATATGGTTTTAACATTTGTAGGTGAGAGTATAGTTATCACTTAAAGTTATCAAAACACACTTATTCAGTGTGGATAGCCTACCTTTGACCGAATAAGAAAAGAGATTAGTCGAAGTACGCACAAATTGGCCTGGACATTCCTGACTAATTAACCCAAAAAAAAAAAAAAGTAATAAGAAGACCATTGATAGATTACAATAGTCCATTGAAATACCAAGAAATGGTAAAAGCTCAATAGGTAGAAGACAGAGGTATCTCTTGGCCAAAAAAAAAAAGACAAAGGTATCTTTGTAGGAGGAGTCATTACATCAAACTTTCAACCGATACAGTAAAAACAGAATCAATCAAAATTCTTACCTAATCAAACACAAGAATTTCCTTCAATTTCGGATACCAAAATGGAAAAATGACAAAAATTTCCCCCAAATTCAAGTGACTCATATAGATTGCGTTTGCAGCCAAAATGCCCAAAGCGGGCAAGTGTGTACACCAATCATTGACCTGACCTGACTAGACCATCTAACCCAACGACATCGTTTAACATTCCATAGGGCCAAAATGCAATGAACCGTTGATTGGAGTTTTCTGGGCCCCACGAGCCAATCTGGTGTGCCACGTGGAAAGACACGACTCCTATCAACAACGTAGAGAAAACTCAGAAAAAGGCAAAGCAGCTTCCATTCTTCTTCGTCCAACACAACACGCTTAAGAAATCCCCAATTCACCAAAGCGGCAAGGCCGCATCTTTTTTTCACGGATCTCTTCCCTCTTCTCCATTAAAACCCTAATTCTTCCAGTCCGATCCATCGTTCTCAAAATCTAGCGTCAATTTTAAGGTAAACATAGTACCCAATTACCTATATATGTTTATTGGTTATTATCTTTTATAAATTTTTTGATGCTTATTTATGGTGAAAATTTCGATCTTGATTTGGAGGGGATAGATTTTGGAATTAGGGTTTTGTATGATCATCGCGTTGACATTTAATTTGTGCAGGATATCGAGAGGGTTCGGTAATCGCAGAGAATCAACCATGTTTACCAGGCTTTTTGGGAAACCTAAACAGGAATCCAATGCCCTTACCACCTTAGACAAGTTAAATGAGGTACGATCACTGCTTGATGATTACTTTCTATTTTTTCGTAATTCGACAGTTCTGTTTATTTCTGAATTGGATAACTATTTTTGAACAATTATTAAGTTTGTCTGATGCCTTCATGGGTTTGTTAGTTTGATTTTGATTCTTATTTTCTATTTGGTTTTGGAATTTTAATACGTATTATATTGTGTGTGTGCCGGTAGTGTTGATGGTTCTTTGTGGGTTTGTGAGTAATTCAGTTTTTCCATAACAAATTGAGAGGCTGATGACAAGTGATGAATTTTTCATTTTGTAGTTGTTTATTCTTTGAGTTTGATGATGCAAATAGATTTCTTTCTTGAAACAAGTTTTGTAAATGGTGGATTACACATATGAAGTAAATTATTGATTATCAACTTGATTTCTTGGCATGTTTGGGAAGCAAAGGCCATTAATCTCACTACTGGTGATAACGCCTATCAAATTCATAGACTTAGTAATTATCTTGATGAACTCTGTTTTTGGATGTTTTCACCTATTGTTGTACCCTAAACCCTTAGCATTTTCTCATTTCTAATTCAAATTTTTATTCTGTTTCATGCAGACACTTGAAATGCTTGAGAAAAAGGAGAAAGTACTACAAAAGAAGGCTGCTGCAGAAGTTGAAAGGGCCAAGGAGTTCACCAGAGCAAAGAACAAAAGGGGTATGGTTTAAAAATGTTTTCATTTTTCTTATGGATAATTTGAAAGGGGATTATTTAATTCTTGAATCTCTTTTAAAAGGAATTTATCAAATTTTTTTTCATTCAGAAAGGTCTTATATACACATTCGTGAATCAAATATTCTTCTGTGGACATAAGTATTTCTGTTGTATTATTGCCTGTTAATGCTGATTTGGATCTAAAACCAACAAGTTTTAGTCCATGATTTGCAAAATTTTAGTTCTTGTATGGTTGAGTAACAACTTATGCTGCTCTTTTGCAGCGGCAATACAATGTTTAAAGAGGAAGAGGCTATATGAACAACAAATAGAGCAGCTAGGAAATTTCCAATTGCGCATCCATGACCAGGTGACTTTGGAATTTGGGATTATATTTTCTGATGCTTTCGATAGTGTATCAAAATTGTCAAGAACTTCATATTTTTATGGATTTTTGGTTTTTAATGAATTGGATTCTGTTGTATTGATGTGGTACATGAATTGATGTTGCAGATGATAATGCTAGAAGGTGCAAAAGCCACAACTGAAACTGTAGATGCCTTGAGAACTGGAGCAGCTGCAATGAAGGCAATGCAGAAAGCAACGTATGTAGCATTTTATTATACTAAGTATATTTGGACGCATGAGAATTTTGCCCTAATAATATGGTTAAGTTTATAAGTTTTCTTTATGTACTCTTTCTAATTCTTTCAGCTTACAGCATGATCCATTGTGTGATCTGCATTATAGCTCAGAGGCTGAATATACAAATATAGTTTTACTGCAACCCTTTTTTTTTGAATATCATATGAATGGAAGGACAATAAGCTTCTTGAACATATTGAACCTCTTTCTTTGGAATGGCCAGTCATAATGTTATTGTCCTGGACTTACTGATCAAAGTTACTCCCGCTTCACATGATTAGGAGATCCAACATGATTAGAGAATTATAGATTTGTAAAATAGTTTACCATAGCTTACTTATGTTGTTTTATCCTCATTTTTCGGATGTCACTTGACATTTGAATCATTAAATTATAGCTGTTCCTTTTTTATACACAAATTATAGGTGTTCCTGACATAATTGAAATGGATGTCTTTTTATACAGGAACATAGATGATGTGGACAAAACCATGGATGAGATTAATGAGCAGACAGAGAACATGAAACAGATCCAGGAAGCTTTGTCAGCTCCACTTGGTGCAGCTGCTGATTTTGACGAGGTTTGTACTGTCATTCTGATTTTTTTCTTTAATCCCAATCAATTTTTAGTTTTCTAGAGGACATGTTATTTATTTTCCTGTGTATTCTATTCCATTTCAATTACTATACATCTGCTTAGAAGTTAAAGACAATTTTTGTTGTTGCAGGATGAATTGGAAGCAGAACTTGAAGAATTGGAAGGCGCCGAACTGGAAGAACAACTTCTTCAGCCAGCAACAACTGCTCCTGCAGCTCCAGTGCAGGTCCCAGCAGGAAGGCAACCAACTCGTCCGATCCCCCAGAAGCGCACTGCGGAAGAAGATGAATTGGCTGCTTTGCAGGCCGAGATGGCACTTTAAGCAGGTCCATTGGTTAGTATGTAGTATGAGTATATTACTATTGTCAATGAATTTATTAAAATTCAGTTTGCTGGTTTACATATTTGAGGCTTCTTGAGGACTTTTGTAGAATGAATTGACAACAAAATTTCACTAATATGCACTTTCAGTGCTCTTTTTGTATTGGAATCAAGAGTTGATGTTGTTGGTTATAATGTTGCATGTATTCTTGTGCTGCAGGATGAAACGTGGCTATGTAAAGATTTGGTCTGATTTTATAATGGAGAATTCTGCTCCCAGCACGCATCCATAATTTGTGTGGCTTCATTAAACAGTGTATATAAAGGTGGCAAATATGAATCAAACAGTCCCCTTTCAAACTACTTATTTTCAGAATTTTCTTTTCTTTTTCTCTCTTATTTTTAACCATTTTGTGAACATCTGTTCAATGTTCTGTCAGGCTTTAAGCGATAGCTTGTTCTATTATGAACTAATAATGTTCAATTATCATGGACCCCCTATGTATTTTGAAGATGCATTGTTTCTATGGCCATTGGAGACGGCCGATTTATCTGTGGTCCAGTCTAGTGTTCTTGCCCCGTTTACCCAAACAATGGAGGAAAATGTCAGGGCCCCAAAAGTGGGTAATGACTCAAAAACAAATTTTAGTAAATTTGCTTTTGTAAGAAGATAATTAATAAACTAAGAGGTTTGCTAATGACAGTCGCTATGATAACTCGAGATTGAGAAATGCATTCAGATCGGTTTAGGGAAAATGCTACATCCATGTCAATAAGGAAAAGATAATCAATTAACGCTTCTCCTATATAATCATTAAGGAAAGGAAAAGGTAATCCCCTATTTCACTGAGGAAGGTTTTGCTTAATTAAGCTCTATAAATAACATAAAATGCCCCAAAAGTTGAAGAGCACGTCAAACTCTCGATCAAGAAGCTAGCAATACTCTTCCAAGTTCCATCCATCGATATTGCATGGTTCCGATATCTAAGGTTATGGCTGCCTGAAGAATTGTGCTTGAAAAAGTGGACCTTTACCCTTCCGCCAACTCCTAGGCCTACATATGTGTTGACTAAATGGAATCAGCTTGAGAAAGGTGATATAATTCAGGTGTGGTCGTTTCGAGTCCACCCACGACAACTCGGCTTCGCCATTGTTAAAGTTAGAGATTCTGATCCATGACCAAGGACAAGTCAGAGTAGTAGTGTGGAGCCATGGACGTCTCCCTCTCATTCTTGCACTGAAACTATTTACCTAAAATTAAGGATGGATGAGATTTTTTTAGAGTAAATTATAGCGGTAGTCCTTGAACTTTATCTTTGGTATTATTGTGATCCACAAAGGTGCTTTTTGAATTTTTGAAATATCACACAGTGTATCATTTAAGTTTATTCCGTTAATCTTAAGTATGCTTTTCACTTATTTTAGTTATATGTTAAACATTTAAGTCTCTTTTGAAAGGTAAAATAAAAGTAATAATTCACTTTTTTTTTTCCTCGAATGTGACATGGAAAGTGAAAATGCAAGAGGTGATTGAGGAAGATCCGAGTGAAGATGAAGTGAATACCGCACCTCCAAAACCTCTTGTGGACCCAATGGAGTTAATTGATGATGGAGCTACTATCAACATGATGCTTTTGCGCGTATTTGAGGATCTTGGATTGACTGATTGGCAGCCCTACAAGGGAACCATTAGCTTTAGCAACTCGACATCTATAGTGGTGGTGGGGAAGGTTTTTGATGTTTTAGTTAAATGCAAAGGAATTCTAACTCCTACCGACTTTGTAGGGATGGATACCCCGAAAGTAAGCCCCGACACTTCATTCATCCTTTAAAACTCATCCAACATTCAATAAGAGTTATCACTTTTCTTGACTATAATTGGAGTTCTATAAAAGACTTTGTTTTGTTTTTTTTTTTTCTTATGTGCATAAAGGTGGTCAAAGAGAGTGTGGAAAAAGATTTTACTTACCAATGTAAGTTTACCACTTAGCTAGATGAGTAACACGTATCATTTAAGTATCATTTAAGTGACGTGTTAGTTAGATGATACACTATAACACGTGTTATTTAAGTGATATATGTCACTCACCTAACTAGATGGTAATGCATATTTAAGTGATATATGTCACTCACCTAACTAGATGGTAATGCTCAGCACCACCTTTTTATAGTGAGCAAAATATCATTATTTAGTATAAAGTAAATACTCACTGCGATAGGATCTACAATCCCCCACGAAATTATATATGAACATTGAAAATCAGAGAATTTGTATTCTTCCAAACCTTAGGGCAGGTTGATGTGATTTACTTATTTATTTGCCAAATGTAATATTCTGAACATGAATACCACAATTGGAGCAAAGAAATACAAGTTCAAATGCTTCCCCACAACTGGAGGGCATGCTTAAAAAGTTGACCACATAACTTGGTCCGTAGTTGCTAAAGAAGAGTGGTAAACAAGTTGTTTGGTGGGTTCTTGAATTAATTCACAAATTATTATATTCTGACCCCAAAATGATGAGTAGGTGCGTTATGCAGAACTAGCCAAGGTTTTGATTAGGAAATTAAGTCTTAACAGTGGTAGTTGAGAGATTCTAAAATTTGATCAATGCAAGATGAGAAAAACCTTCTTATATTAGGAATAACGACTGACTTGGCATTTCAAGAAATGAAAACTTCTTTGAAATTGACAAAATTTATATGCCATAGAAATGTAAAAGCATAATTGTCATGGTGTTATTGGATTAAAATATCAAGTCAGACTTATTCCTTTTGTAAGGAAGTGATTCAAATGCCCATCTACTGACCTTGAAAATTAGCACGAGGAAAATGAGAGAGGTACAATGTGTGAAGAGATGATGAGATAAGAAAAACCAAAAAAGAATGAATATTATTGAAATTGGAAAGAATAGAGATTGAGTTGATAAATGGTAATAACAAATCAACAAGAAACATAGCTAGCTAGCATGCCTAGCATGATAATGTAACAAATTCACTACACATGTGACTTCCTCCAAAAAGAGTCATCAGTGCATGATATAGGTGAGGGCCAAAGCCAGTAGCATTAGCATATAAGCAATTCCTTGATCAACTGCTACCCCTGCATACACATACCAAATTTCACATTAATCAAACATATAATCTAAAGCCCCTTTTAAGTTGAAAACCCAAATGAACAAGAACAACAACAACAACAACAACAACATGATTTCCAGAGAGAGAGAGAAACAATTACCATCACTTGTAGGAGCAGGGGCAGGTGCAAGGCTTTGAGCATTGATGGAAGGGAGCAGCAGAGAGATAAGAACAGCAAAAATTGCCATGACAACAAATTGAAGTCTCATAATCTCCATTGTCTTGATTATAGAAGCTTGTACAAAGAAACCCAATTCCCAATTCAGCTTAACTCTGCTTTGGCTCAAATGGGTTTTGGGTTCCTTCTTCAAGAATACAAACAAGTTTGTGCCAAGTTGAGGGTGACTCCTACCTCTTCAATCTTGGATTTATAAAGAGGAGAATAGAAAGACCAAATGAAAAAAGAGGGACACAGAGAAACAAGCAAAGCAAGTATTGGACTAGGAGAATCATTCACAAGAGATCATAAAATAAAAGGCAAGGCCACTCTGGCTTATAATTGCTTCTAACTAACATGTCTCACTTCCATTCGTTCTCACAGTCTCGGCCCAATTGATTGGTGCCACGTGTACGGCAGATATTGAGTGCACGTTCATAGTCCAGGTATTGTCGAGCTGTGTGTACGGTGGACCTCCACTCCACCAATGAATTGGGATTCCCTCTTCAACAGCTCGCACATGCATCAATGCCCCTAACTCACATTCTCCGATAATTTTGAGCTGTATCGTATCATTTTATGCACCACAAATTCAAAAATAATAGAACCGTTGGCCGCGTGAGACTTCCATGAGGCGTGCCGGTGGGCTCTACAATATATGGGGCTTACCTTTTTGTGAGAGGTGCCCCATTGGGCATGCCTCATGGAAGCCCTTCTCTAGTTGGCCTGTCTTGATTTCTTCTTGGACACGAGAATGGAGAAACTAACACAAAACACAAATCTAAGTTCCAACAACTAAATGTTACAATAAAAACAGATTTCAACTGTTTTTGGGTTTTATATTGATGATAATGGAAGGTTCTAATTAAAATATGAGTAATAATTAATTAGGAATCTACATACATTCTTAATGGTTGAACATGAAAAGATTAGGCTAGATTCTCTACTTATTTTTTAAAATTTTAATCGTGTATTATAATACATATAGGAGTGTGAGTAAAAAAAAAATGAATGTATAACATTTTGAGTGTAGAGGATATAAATCTCACAGTGTGTTTTTTGTTTTTTTGAAAAAAAATGTTAAAAGTCAAATATATTATTGAACAATTACATCACAGAGAAAAGTTAGAATAAGTTAAGAAATAACAGTAGTTGAATGAAGAAATTAAAACGGCGTTATTAAAAATCAGATTTGAGAAATGACAGTTTTGTCCATATTCGAAAATTCTGTAATTTTACGATTGCTTAACACTAGTAAACTTTCTCATCCAAATACATTAAACAAAGATATAAAATGGGTTCTGAAGTTTGAGGACTCAGGCCCAACTGTCGGTTCAGAGTTCTGACTGGGCTAGAGTAAAGGAAAAGTCAGGTGAAGCCCAAATGTTGTAGCAACACACAATCTGCTCATCCCCATAAACAAGGGGCGAGGAAAACTTGACAGGCCTGTTCAATGTAGAAGGCTTCGGTAGACAGACATTGGTGTTGGGCGGTTGATGTATTTATATGGCACAAACATATATTTCATGCCACCTGTAAATATGGGTGTATATAAAGAATAAAATTTTGAATTTCAATAAAATTTTGATAGTTTAAAAATGTGGAAATTTTGAAAGTATTTGAATTTTGTTGGAAATTTTGATTAAAATAATAGAAACTTTTAACAAAATTTTAATAATTTCAATTCGATAATATTTTGAGACCTCAAAAAAATGAAAATTTCAAAGAAAATTTCAAAATTTAATTCCTTGAGTGTATTCAGGAGCTTTTTTTATTTTAAAAGGGGGGTAAAAAATTGAATGTCACAAAGCCACAAAGAGAGAGCTACCAGCTGCATGTGAATCTAAGATGTGTCCCTCATACACACCATTTGACCTTAATTATTGTAAACACTTTGGGTTGAAATTAAATGCAAGTTGGAGAAATGTTAAAGCTTTTAGATCCACTTGTTATGCCCTTTATTACTTGCAGACTTGTAATTCCTCCATACTAGGTATCTTTATGATCGCCCATTTTCTTGGTTTGCTCGAATATTTAACATGATGTGTGATGTATGGTTTAATTAGTTTTTTTAATTATCATCCAGTTCCTTCTCAAAGTTGGTCAACAAGGGTATGCAGATTTCAGAGCTTTCTAACAAGATATATATATATATAATGCTCATGAAACTTAAAGAAAGCAGAGGGTCGACAAAGTAAATGAAGTCACACTTAATGAAACAAACAAGCAAATACTTTCTTTATGCATGCATGCTATCTATCTATTACGTCACTTGAAGTCAAAAGAAGAGAAGGCACACATTTGAGTCATCGGTTTTCCAAAACAACCCATTTGCTAAAATAATAGTAATTAACCAAAGACTAACACCCATTCACACTAGCCACTCTTGAATTGTCAATATTCAAACCGACTTTATATCCATGAACAATGTTTGACCATATATGTATACTGTGTGACCGTTTTGTGGCCTATAAGGATGGAGATATGGTTACAAACACTGAAAATTAGCTTCAAGTAATCATAGTGGAATTGATTTATTGTGGATGAGTAATGAAATTTGCAGGACCATATTGGGTTTAATTTCTTCAATGCTCAAGGCTTGTGCAGTAGACATAAAGTTTATAAAGTGGTAAGTTGGTAACTAAAAATTCCAATAGTTCATGCCATTCCTTATTAATTATTTATTCATTCAAGTCATTTGATTTATCATGTATGGATCAGCAATGCGCCAAGGCAGTAATTAAGTTTCATGTAAGAGAAATCAGAGAAGAAAGAAAATAAAAGTACACAGAGAGAGAGAGAGAGAGAGAGACATTGTCAGATGATGGAGAATTTTTCTTCACCTTTGAACTGGCTGCCCAATGCAAGTATTGTGTGACCAGTGACCAGAAAGTGTTTCTGACAACATACCCAACATTTCATGAATATTTCACCTCCATAATTCTTTGTTCTCTTTGACAACATACCCAACATTCATGAATATTTCACTTTCATAATTCTTTGTTCTCTTTGACAACATATACCCAACATTCATGAATATTTCACTTTCATAATTCTTTGTTCTCTTTGAAAACATACCCAACATTCATGAATATTTCACTTTCATAATTAAACAGAGTTTACACCCATAAACATTACCAAAGAACACTACGACTACCCCTTCATGATTAGTCGATCTAAATTAACTTCATGCATAATTCCATGATCTTCTAAATTTAGATTCTCTTGCGTTTAGACAACCAAAATCCTAGTAATTCAATAATACAGTGACGCTAGACATCTCTTTTCATCTTATTTTCATTTGAATACCATGTTAGTTTGTGACATCTTTGATAGCTAGAGAGAGTGTCTATGCATTAATGCACAATACATATACCAACTTCACTAGTATATACCTAATAACCAAAGCCATCCAAAAGAACATCAGCTGGAGACTCATATCCAAAGTCCATAAGAAACCCAGAATTGTCATTGACACCTTCATTGCCAGACCACAGGGTCCAATTGTTCTCCAAAGCCAAAGTAGATGAAGTGGGAACACTTGAAACCTCCATTAGATTTGAATGAGAGAATTGACTGCATGGGTTTAAATTTTGCTTTCCTTGTCCCAAGCAGCTCACATCCATTATATATGGCAATGTGCCATCTAAACAAGAATATGAATTAGTCTCATGGTCATGAAGAGGGGTTTCAATTTTGGGAATTGAAGCAGAAAACTGTGGCAAGTTGATATCACTACTGTTGTAATTTGTAGTAGCCATAATAGTACTGTTGCTTCCTGGTGCCAATAGTATTTTTTTCTTCAACTTTGTGTTCCAATAGTTTTTCACATCGTTGTCTGTTCTTCCAGGCAGTTGGGAAGCTATGAAAGACCACCTAATCCCATAACATAGAAAGCATAAATAACATATAGACCTTCACATATCACCAAAAAAACAAAAAAACTGATAATTAGACTTGCCTACTTCCAATGGTAGCAAAGAGAGTGCAAATAAGGTTTTCTTCCTCCTCAGTGAACCTTCCACGCTTGATGTCTGGCCTAAGATAGTTCAGCCATCTCAAACGACAGCTCTTACCGCAACGATTGAGGCCTTAAACATGAAGAGGTGAAAAATTAACAAGTTTTTTTACAAGCTAACTTTTGCAAGAACAATTAGGAAAGTAAGTAAACTAGGTCAGAGTTGAAAATATAGATGGGGTTTAACGAAAACGCTTTTTGAAAACAAGAAAATAAGTACCTGCTTTTGAAGGGAGAGCAACCCAATTGCCATGGTTGCCCTGTTGTTGGAGGTAGTTCTTGAGTGTGGCATCTTCTTCAGGAGACCATGGTCCTTTCTTCACTTTAGACTTGTCACAACATGGAGCTCTTCCCATGGCCAAAACACACACTCACACAATCTGCCTCAAGGCTGAAATCAATGCCACCAAAAGCAGAGAACATAGACTGTTGAAAATTTGAAAGATGGATAAAAGGAGCTTTAGAAAGCTTGACTTTGTCCGACTCTCTGACTGACTAACCATTTTTTTATTCATTTTCTATGAGAAAGAAAAACAATAACCATTTTATTATGTGTAGTACTGAGAGAGACTGGTCAATGTGGGTGTTTGAGAAAGAATCTCATGCATTTCCCGTGAATTAGAAATAGTAGCCAATGCCAATGGCATATATTAATAGGCTTATTCCTGGATTTGGTCATGAAACATAACCTCTCTTTTTTTCAATTTATCTCTAAAAGTTAAATCCTCTTACTTTGTTTCTTAAATTTCACTCATATCTACACCCACAATTTCATCTATTAACTGGAGTTCTAGAGCTCTATTTTTAGTGATCTTTATATGCTTGTACAAAGGAGATGCATAACTTTAAAATGAATATAAAATTGCTAAGTTTGGTGAAGGTTTGATGGGCCAAAAGTCAGACTAAAATTAAGATAAAAACTAGACTAATAGATGAAGTTGTTAAAATTATCTATTAGGAGTCATTTGTAAAGTTTGAAGAACAAAGTGCAAAAAAAAATATGTTTCAGATGACAAATCTAAGCCTATAATAATATATAGGATTTAAAGTCCACCTAATTGAAAAAAGATATGAATTTGACATTATATGTATAATGTATAATTGTACATAGTGATTGGTTTCTTGGTCTCATCTACCCGACTTCACTAATATGTCATGTCATGTTCAAGGCTTGTAGATGAGAGTTAACAAAGAGTACCCTTCCACTTATATATATATATATATATATATATATCAATAATAAAATTATTACATGTCATGTTCAAGGCTTGTAGATGAGAGTTAACGAAGAGTACCCTTCCACTTATATATATATATCAATAATAAAATTATTTAATCACATTTTTGTACCCATTTATGTTCACATCATTAATAAAGAGACAAGTCACATATGAAAAATGAGTCTCACTTGGATTAGCTATGTGGTACACAATATTTCTATGAACTATGGTTCTCTCTCTCTCTCTCTCTCTCAGAGTCTAATTTACAAAGTTTCAGTCTCTGCATTGAGGCAAAAGGAAATTCAACCCCGTATGGCTTACTTTGATGAATAAGAACTAGGAAGGGAAAAAACTTGTATAAGACAATAATATACCAGATTTCATCAGCTCAAGTGTTTACTTCTGGTGCTGATTTTGAATGATTCAGATGAAAATATGTGCAACACCAAGTAATTGGTGTGTGCGTGCCCATTTACATTACATAATTACACCAACACACAACCTCACTCCAAAAATTAAAGGCAATTTGATCCCACATTTTAATTCTTGTATTTGGAGGACTGCCCACACTGTCAACTACTTCCATTTAACATAAAGCCTTACCATTAATTCATTGCTTCCTTTTCATTAGTTGGTTTGGTTGGGACATATGTTATTATACTTAAAGACAAATTAATGAACAAAATAAAAAAAAAAAGGAGAAATTGATAACATTCAATTTCGTTGATAGAATTGCTTGTTCATTCATATTTTTTAAATAATAGATACATAAGGAGACAGCCATAATTAAAGACCAAGGAGCCAGCTACAGTGGCTAATCCAGGATTTCTAACTTAGAGGGTCAATGTTAGGTACATCTTTTTAGCCGACACCCCCAAGCTGCTGCGAAATTTTATTGGGACCCCTTAAACTTGGGATTTATATGCAATAATAAAACAGTCCTTCAGTTAAGGCCGATCCTAACTTTTGGAAGACTCAGGCCAAAATTTATAATTGGTCCCTATTCTCACTTATAAGAAAAAACAAATATATATATACAAATTTTGAGTCCATTCATAATGAGCATGTGAATTAAAAAAAGTTTAATTTATATGGCAATCCAATTTTAAACTTAATCCTATACATAATAAGCCCGACCATAAGTTTAAACAAAACTCATAACATGTAATATGGGTAGACTCACAAAAAAGAAAAAAAAAAAAAAAGAAGCAGAACATATTGATGNAAAAAGAAAAAAAAAAGAAAAGAAGCAGAACATATTGATGGTTGGCGTACAAGAAGAACAGAAGAGAAAAAAATGAGGGCTTGGAAGGAGAGGTTGCCGTCTAACGATGGGGGGTCACTGTCTCAAGTCTTGAGGAGTCATCGTCCACACGTAGAGGTGGTCAATGACTAGATAGTCCGATGGTTGGGGGGTCAGTATAGGTGGATCCACCACTGGCTAGCTAACTCTGCACATCACATTAACAAAAGTAAAAACACATTAATGAAGTAATTAGTCGAACTAATTCAAGAATAGATCAGACATTGTGTGTGTGCGGGAAGGACCAAAATCCTCTACTCATTTGCCTACCCATCTCTTTACCATATTTTTAATCTTGGCCATGCTTCTTCCCACCTCTTTTTCTTTCTTTCTCTCTACTCTCTACTTGATGATTAAGATTAAGACATGGTAGAGAGATGGGTAGGCAAATGGGTAAAGGATCCTTATTAGTGCAGGAAAACTATTTGTTTTAGTTGAGCTTAAAGTCAATCTTGCACTTAAGCAGAATTTCAAATGCATTATCCATAAAATTGAAGGTAGCTAAAAGCTAACCACAGTATAAGTCAGACAGAAAAATGAATACAGTAAGTGTCGGGTCCAGATCTAAATCGAATCTGGAGACAAAGAACATGCGAACATGCGAACACTCGATATTGATCATTCGAATGTTCATTGTTGTCTAGCGTCGGGCCTTTTATAAAGCACATAAAACACGTGTACTTTATCGGTGAATTGAAAACCTTGAAAACAACAATGGCTTTCCGCAAGGTCTCATGGATTAAATCAGGGAGCAATTACAAATAAATTAAAAATATATATTATATTTATATTTTAATTAATAAATTTTTTTATAATTTCATTTTAATCACTATGGAGCAAAATTAAAAAAAATAAATTATAATAAATTAATAAATATACATTACTATTCAAATTTATATTTATATCAGGTTTATGTTTGTGTTTGATTGCTACGAAACAAAATAACTTAAAATTTAACTTACGGATTTTGGGCACCTAAACCCTAAACCATAAGCTTTGGAATCTTAATTCTAAACCCTAATCTCATTTATATACCATGCATCTCATTTCTATACTTTATATTACATTTTTATACCCTAAACTAAATTAAAGTAATATCGTAATTTTACGCTCTTAAATAATGAAAAAAAGAGATGAGTAATTTAGTATTTTTCAATGCACTAAAATACATAACATCATAGATAGATTAAACTTAGTGGTTAAAGTAGAATATAATTTCAAAACTCATTGACACTTATTAAAAAAAAGAAAAAAATTATATTGACCATTATAGTAAAAGGTTTTATTGATTTAAATGTAATTTGTTAAAAATAATATATTTTATTGACAATGAATATGACACAATTACATTATCCATAAGGGTAATGTGGACTAGGACAACTGGACAAGGCAACCTGTTTCTGTAAACTAACTAAAACTATTTTCATAACGTTACAAACACATAAAAATAAAAAATCTATGGAAGTATGGAATTCAACCATTTTCTAGTATTCTAACACCATCCCAACTCTCTATTAACACTATCCCAATTTTCTCACCTAGATTTGGTGCTACATCACTACTTATATGAGAGAGGGATTTTCCATTGAAATTGAGAGAAAAAGGTGAAAGAAAGATACAAGTCTACACTGTCTAACCTTCTGCCAGCAAAACAATCTATCTCAAGTAGAAGGCTGCAGAACTCTGCTCGTAACTTCCAATAGATGAGTGTGACCACACAACTAACTAAATCTATCAATTTTGATATCAGCTACATCAGAAACCATCATATCCATAATCTTCACCATATTCATAGTCATATGTTTCATCAACATTATAATAATCGAGATTGTTTCCAAATGTTCCTTCAACTCCCTCATCCTCGTATTTTTCTTCATGACCCATGTTATGATTTTTGTTTGCATCAACTTCAAGCTTTTTGTTGTCACTATATGGCATCTTATCATCATCGTCAAATTGTGATTCAATACGTTTTTTCTTGGAGATATCTGGAGCCTCCTGTTAGGACAAGCAAAACCATGCATAATTAGATAGATACACATTCAAATGTCAAAATCATTCATATATATATAGGGCCCTTCCGTTAAGGTATTTACCTCATCTTAAACATGATGAGATATCTTGTTGGACCTACTCTACATTTTAATTTGATGATCGAAGCCGTCTAATTTCTAAGTCTCTCTACAAAGATTATTCTTGTAAAAAATGGCAAATCAAAAACCATTAAGATATCTAATTGTGATAGAATAAATAGACTAATATAGTGATTCCGTTAACACTTGAAGTGATGGACGTTTCATCAAATGGTTAAACAATTTCCAATTTGTCTATTTTTTTGTAGGATGATCCTTGTATAGAGACTTAGAAAATAGATGGCTCCGATCATCAAATTAAATTATGGAGTGGGTCCTACAAATCATACCTCATCATGTTTAAGATTATACCTCAAACGGAAGAAGCCTATATATATGTGTGTGGGTGTGGGTGTGTGGGTGTGGGTGTGTGTGTGTGTGTGTGTGTGTGTGTGTGTGTGTGTATAAGCCTTTCATAAAGCAAAACCAAACATAACCTCAAGAGTTAACTCTGAATTGATACAGTCAAAATACATTCAAAGTATATTCATCGTAAAGTAGGACTAAGACTGGGTATTTGAAATAGAAGTTTAGGCCTAAGAATAAAATTTTGAAATACTAACACGGTGCTAGAAAATAGGATAATCACATTCAATATGTTGATTCAAATATCCATGAGGACTAGCATATTCTGTATGATGTTACCTATAAAATAGGTCCCCATGCATAAATTAGAGAAATACCTCTCAAGTCTCATAATGATAATAGATAACAAAAAATAAGGGAAAATGCCATGGACACTGGCTATACTTAATGGCAGCTGGCAGGGGTGACATCAATTTAGAATAAACAAGGGGGTATCAAAACAGAGACGGATCAAAGTCGAAGACAACACATTCCGATGTTGTAAAGATATGATCATCAAGAATCAAACAAAGAATATCAGAGCAAAGGGGAGGAAAGAGAAAACACCCCTAAAACTTTCTCTTCACTAAATGGACACTAATCCAAACCATTCACCTTAGACTTCATCTTTTGTGTAAAGCCCCTTAAAAAAAACATAAAAAATAAAAAATCAGAGTAACTGAAAAATTGAAGCCAAAAGCCACTAAGAGTAACACACTTACAGATGTTTGAAACATATCCTCTAGGGCATCAAAGTTGATTTTTGAGCTGAGTCTCTGCAAAAAAACCATGTTGAAATCCATCAAAAGCTGGTAGAGGTACACAATATGATCTACAAGTCCAAATTGGAAAATAATGAATTAAACAATATGAATGCACAAATACATCATCATTTCAAAGTAGAAAACACCTGTGAAATACTTTTTTATTTTCAGTTAGAAACATAATTTTATTAAGGTTTATTCGTAGATTTGCCTGGTGAAACATACCTTCTTCTTTTTTTCACTTTGCCCCCTAAAAGTTAAATCCCCCCATTTTGCCCCCAAAACTTTACACTCTTATCTACAACCTCACCTTCATCCATTATCTGGAGTTCTAGAGCTCCGTTTTGAGTGATCTTTATATTGTTTTATATATGAGATACACTGCTTCAAAACGAGTATTCGATTACTGATTTTGGTGAAAGTTTGATAGGTCAAAAGTCAGGCCAAAGTTTAGATAAAAACCGGACTGATAGATGAAGTTAACAAAACTTAATTATTGAGAGTTATTTGTAAAGTTCGGAGGGCAAAGTGAGAGGATTTAACTTTTAGGGAAAAAAGTGAGAAAGAAAAAGTATGTTTCAAGAGACAAATCCATGAATAAGCCTTTTATTAACAAGTGAAGTATTAATCACCAGTTTGCTACAACATTTGATCAATAAGCATTACATCAGGAATGTACATTTTATAGTTGGCCCCACAACCAAATGACAGATCCAGCCCACATCTACAAGGCCAATTTTGTTTCCTCTGTAAAACTTCTAGCTGGGTCTGGAAATCAGTCCTCAATACCAGTCCAAACTTAAAATAATGAGATGGAGTTATTAATACATGAATTTTGGAAACTTGAAGTTGCAACTAAACCAAATTTCAGCTTTCAAAGTTATAGTAGGAGCTCAAGCCATGGTTGCCAATGCCATCACCAATGATTGATTCCAAAGAAGCATTAATTTTGCTAAAAATTTCAAGTTATAACATAGTAGAATCTTGAACTAAATCCCTCTATTCAGTCTAGTATCAGACACTGGCTCTAGCAAGGAAATATGTGGACCATACATTCTACCATTACAACACTCTCAAGGTCAGGATAGATACTCCCACCATAAGTTTTTAATTCCTGACCATAGGAAAAGATTAACGGGAAAAGTTTAGGTACATTTTAGCTACTTACTAGAGCCCCTCTGTTATCAATACCTTCCCTTAATTTTTTTTTTCTTTTAAATAGGAAGTTACCAATACCTTCTTAGTTAGCATTTGGTAGGCAGCTTCTGCAGCGGTTTCAGCTGGAGTAGAATTTTTTGCTTGGGCTGCTCTAGCTAGTTGCCTTTCCTGAAAATTAAAAATCACAAAATAAAGTGTTATACATCTGGCAAAACCTTATGAAGACAAACAATAAGCCCATTAACTAATAGTAAACTCTGTAGAGCAATCATAGAGTAGAACAACAGGTCTGTAAGACTGATACATCTGATATCAAATATACTAAATCTTCTGGAATTGACTGCACTTCTTATGTACTATATAATCACTTTAAAGAGTGGATGGCATGTCAGTTGCAAAGGAGTTTTATTTCAGTTCCATGCTGGAATTCTTTTATCTGGTGAATTTTAGAGTTTAACTTTGTTTCTATTTTCCCTCCTGTCCTAATAGCAACTCTCTTGTGCAGTACTCATGACTGCAATAGAATCCCATTTTGTGATTCTCAATAATTCTTTATGAAATAAAAGACCACACAATTGGAAAAAAAGAAAGAAAAAAAAGAAAGCAAATTTTAATTAGAAAGCCTGTGGAAAGTGCACCATTAAATTGGTCCACAAACATAAACATATCAGAACGCTTATCATGAAAATGATTAAACAATTTAGAAATATAAAAACTCTTCAAAACATATGAGAGAAGTGTCCTCAATAGTATCTTTTAGAGTTTATTTCTGAGTGGAAATGAAGGAAAATAAGAGAAAGATGATAACTCTTCCCTGTTTGTCAGTTTCTCTTGTAAAGAAGGAGGAATCCTTTGAAGGGAGTGTACCCCTTTCAGCACAATTGTTTTTCTTTTTCATCTAAATTGGAAGATTTGGACAGAAAAGAAAGGATTTTGCGATATTTGTTACCTCTGAGTGTGTTCTTTTTTCAAAGTAAAACCTTAAGAGTGTTTTGTATTTTCATTTTTCTTCCCAATTTCTGGGCACACACATGCACACGGGGCGCGCATGCACACACCCACACACACACACACAGATATACATCTAGGCAAAGTAAATCTTTGTTAAATACATGAGAAACCATAACAAATTCCACATATACGGAAGATGTGAACACCTTTCTTTTTCTCGCCAAAGCTGCTGCAACAGCTTGTTCAAGCTCCTTTGCATCTTCTGGACAGTTGGTTTCCATAGCAGCCTTAGCTGCTTTCTCCTTAGCTGCTTGCTCCTGTAAAATTATACTGGATAACTGAGTTCTAGGACAGATCAAAAACATCGATAAAATAAATAAGCTTTAGAATGATTAGCAATGGCTACATGTCCTTTCTACCACTCTAATTGAGGCCCTCAACATGAAATCATTCAATTTGATTTTTTTCTGTATTCATCATTATGAATTCAGTAGATATTGTGTATAGGAATATATCTCTATACAAAATCAAAGAAATGTTAATTAATTGAAGAATCAAATGGTGTACTTCAATGTACTCTCGGTTCAATGCTTCCCATATTATCTTTTTGTCACGTTTCCCCTCTTCATCAAGAAGGTATTCATCAACCTGCACAAGATCTTAAAGCTTGAGTAGTGATCCAACACTCAAAGACAACGAATCAAAATAAAGCAAACATATAAATACAAATAAAAAATTATGCAACACAACACCTAAACAGAAAGCAGTCCTCATGCTAGCTAAATTAGTAACGAACCAGTGAAACCACAAAAGAGTTATTTAACATATTTCAATCACTCATGAATAGAAACTGTTTGATGTGGGAACTGAATCAAGGCAGGCATGCAAAGTTAAAGAAAAAAGGGAAATAAACCTAAAGGAATAGATGATGATAAGCAAGGCTACTCATAGTTGATTATTAATCAAACCATCATTTAATCATTACAAGTTTAGTAAAGTATCAGTTATCCGTGTGTGTGAAAAAATGAGTCAGACTGTGCGTTAATCTCTATAATGGCACCATCATCACAACGAATCAGAGTCAAAAAAACATTTACACATATTCAACACAATTTTAGCACAGACAGGGTTCAGTACAAGGTGCCCATATTGTGTCTGTTAGTTTTAGATAAAGAATATCCAGTAATCATTGTATGATCACTCTTGAGAAACCCCAATGTAGTGTGTTCAGTAACTGAATCATAAAAGTGCTAACAAAAAAAAAAAAAATGTTTTGGAAAGACAAAAAAATATTGACACAGTTAGGTTAATAATTGCTCACCTCTACATCATCAATATCTGAAAGGTTGTCAGACTCATCGCAAGCTTCAGTATCTGCATCAACGTCTGTATTTGCAGTAGCAGCCCCTAAAACATCACATTTTAGCAAAGACTTTGCAGCAAAACAAAGGTGCATATATTACCATTCATTTATTTGGGATATTATATACAATAAATCAAAAAGAGACTGAGAAGAGAAGAGAGAGAAACCCACCAATGCTCTCAGGCTCCGTAAACTGCGATATTCCATTCCCACTTTCTTTTGTGCTGTTCAATTCTTTCTCAAACTATCAAAATCGAACAAGGAACAATATTAGAAACAACTTTCTGTTCTTTTGATAAGTGGGGCAGGGGGAAGTAATTATGACATAAAGGTAAAACAATAATCATTAAGAAATCACAAGCAACAAAAGTTCTGAGAACACAATATCTTAAAATCTGTGTTTTTTCTCATAATTTTTTTTTAAAAAATAAAACTGCTTTTTTTTCAATATAGGAAAGAAATTAACAACTGCCCCGGGGCCGCCCCAAGCCCTGGATGTCTCTTAAGAAAAACTGATACAAAGGTGCTGGAAAGAAGGTATGCCAAACTTGCGTTCCACGGCATGAATGCCCAAAAAAGAATCTGGTTTGATGTGGAAAACCTGTCTCAAATAGAATGGCCCACACCTCCAGAGGACCTACTGTTCCTCTCCATCTATAGTATTTTCCATGTTGTATCATATAACAATCATAAAAATTAAAATACTATTAAATCTTTTGAAAAATGGAAAGAACCATTCGCCTAAAGTAATTTGAGAACTGAACATACCACGATTAGACAAACTGAAGCCCTTAGAGAAGTGATATTTGAAATGGAACTTGAAAACAATTATTACTAGTACTTAAACATGTTTGAGAAGCTCCATTGTTGTGTAACACAAAGAAAATATTTCCAGGCCAAAACTCAGAAATTTTTATGCAAGCATAGTTGGAGCGAACAGCCCAGCTTATCCTAAATTTTGAACCATTTGCCTAGGGTATCCCATATAAGCCTTTGAATTCCTTGAGAATTGCATAAACACATTTTTGCTTGAGTAATTTTATTTTCCATACTCAAAGACATAGTTCATCACATAGGGGGAAAAAGAAAAGGAAAACACAGAATTAATTGTCAATGTAGAAACGACGAATTAGCTGATTTGGAATATCTAACAGACAATTAATTCAATGTTTTCCTTTCTTTTTTTTAGTAATTACGACAAGCTTTGTAGTAATTCTTTCCACATAGAAACAATGAATTAGTTGATCTGGAATATGCAACAGATAATTAATTCAATATTTTCCTTTTCTTTTTTCCCCCTATGTAATGAACTATGAGTATAAGTATTAAGTATACTCTCATAAACCATGCCTATTAATATAGCATAGAGAAATGGAAAGCAGAACCATTTCTGTCTAATTTGTACGGCCTTTTTTATTAAATCAATACAGTAATCAGTCATGGATCATCATTTCTCTGAAGGGTTTTACATATTTTGTACAAAGAATTGTTTTTTAATAAGAAATTATCATAATTGCAACTTCACTAATTGCCACAGAGATAGCAGCAAACAAAGAACGGCTAAGTTTAACACTTACATCTGAGTATTTACTCTTGTCTAGGCTATTGCAAGATATGGTATCAGCACCAGATTCATTAGCATTCTGCTTGGCAGATGCTTTTTCCATTCTCTCTATTTCAGCACGCTGAAAGGCTGGAGGATTAGATCCGCCCTCAAGTCCACCTGAAAGTGTCATAAACTGCAACAACCCGTCAAAGAATATATAGTAATGTTCTATGTTATATCATAAATAGAACGTTGGAAAACCAAATTCAGACTCACATCATCATAACAAATTTTACAAAGTCCATACGCAAAAGGTTTTCCACTCTCCTTATGTTCACAAAGGGGGACATCTCTGTTATCCATTTCAACTGTCATATTTGGTTGTTTGCTTAACTCGTCGAGTTCCTTTGCCTTTACAAGGAACTCTTCAATCTAAAAGACAAACAAATTCATGAACGGGGGGAAAAGAGTTCAATATCATAATATCACAAACAAAAGCATGAAAAGAAAAAAAGGTAGATATAGAATAACTGTTAGGTCTACATGATGCTCCACCACTCATTATTGTTAATTGATTGTTAAAAAGAAAGACAACATGACAAGGCTGATAAAGTTTAACAAGATGTCATTTCCACACCCCAAGACAAACTCATTACTTCTTGGTGGTTTCTAAATATTACCTATCTAAAGTAAATATTCCCAACACTATTTCAAACATGAAAGAGAAACTTTGGTCCTAGTTTTTAGCAAGGCATAACTCAGGCCCCAAGAGAAAGAGAAGCCATTTACAACATCGATGAAGGATGACTTTGGATGGGAAGATTGGAGAAAACCACTAAGAACCTAGGTCAAATTGTAAAGATTGACCAAATCTTGTAGCCTTGGAGGTTAGGTGTTTTTTGGTTTCCACCATTAAATGAAAGTTTAAAGGCTTCTGATGGTGACGTGTGTGGTTCTTTTACTAGTAATGTAGGAAGCGAGAGGTGAAATAAAGGTTTCAGAAAAGTAAGGGGAGATGAAGTTTCTAATTACAATCAGGAGAAAAATAAATTTCTAGACCAAATCTTTTAGTGCACCTATTTTTGTCCTCATATATTAAAGTTACATTGCCAAATGGAAAAGTTGCAATTACAATGCATGTGTTACTGCAAGAAACATACCGTCAAGCTCCCAGATTCTGTATTCTCAAATTCAACAAGCCGCTTGGTCAATGTTGCATCACAAACATGGGCAATTTTGATCTGATAAAAGTATACAACATAGATAATATAAAATGGGAAAAGGAATGAATGTCAAATACTGAATTCTTAAGTATCATTAGGAAGAAAATTTTGACAGGAAAAAGAGTTGTCATATTTAAGCAATTACGGGACTGAATATGACTAAGAAAGAAATAAGATGTTCACACAATACAAATTACAAAGAAACCAACAACTCATTCCCTTTTTCATTGCTTGAAAACATTATATTAGAAAAAAAAATTAAAAAAAAAAACCAGCATGTTAATGATTCTAAGTGGTATGATAATAGCATATAATGATAATAGTTTTTTCATGACAAAGAAACCAAATCATTCAAAGTTTTCGTTATCACAACTGAGTCTCACTTACAATATCTGACTTGGAACACTTGAGACCATGTGAAAGTGCAGATATATACAATGCAGCACCACATAGCCCACTGGGTTTTCTACCTGTCTGCAAACAGTTGAAAATCTACCATATGATACATTCACCGTTTTTGAGGATTAACAACACCTGAAACCCAAAATGCATGAAGATATGATGCTGAAAAAAGATAACAGACCTGCATCCAATCACGTTTCATGCTAGTGATAATCCGTTGTGCAGTTTGGATAACCCCTTTCTCCCTTCCTCCTGGTAAACCTACAAAGCATATTTGTAATTCTTATGTATCCCTGTGTAAATGCAGTATATAGCAGATAATTTTACATCCAACATAGTTTAAACCAGAACCAGAACCAGAACTGAACTATAATCTTAGATTTGACATTTTATACATGAATTGCCACACCCATTTTGGAGATTATATTTTAACCATAGAGAATGGCAGAAAGCCCAAATTTATAGTTACCATTACACATTAAGGGGTATTGCTATTTAAAACCCCCAAATTGCTTGGCAAGCTACCCTCTCAATTGACCCATTTACCATTTCTAAAAGTTGGCCTTTTTAAAACAAAACCCATCACAATCAATACCAGATATGCCCCTATTAACCCCAACACAGAAGGTAGCTAGGTTTTACTCTTTGTACCCACTGTCAAGCCCCACCCCCACCCTGCACACCTTCCTACCCCTGTTTTCAATTTCGTTTTTCTTCTTCATTTGCAAAATGCTAAAAAATGTGGCTTGAATTTGAACTGAGGATTTGTATATTTATTCTTATTCCCATCATTGTAAGCAATAATGATTCTATTAAGCAGGCAATTGTGTATGTTTCTTTGGAAGACCATGTTACCCTCTAAATAACAAGGCTGAGAAAAACCTCAATTTTCTGTGGTGGACCACCAAACTGATGAGAATAAGCTTAGTGGTGCACCACCAAGCAATTAAAAAAACCACAGAAAAGTTGACAAAACTGCACAGCATTTAAATACCAAGCAGGTTCTTGTCTGTTAGGTGGTACAAAATTGTAAATTACAAATATGGGTACTGATGTACCAAATAAACACAATTCCAGGCTCCAAAGAACAAGTAAAAACTTTATTTAAAGTCACAAAGGCATCCATTCCTCATTTGAAGATCCCAAACAACGATCTGAGAGTCCATTTGTCAAACGCAACCTTTTTAAACCAAATAACTGCTTAAAATGTGAAATTGTGAATGAAAGGGGTGGGAAAGGGTTTAGTTAGGGTTTACAACTAGGTTTCTAGATAAAAGAAGATGGGTTTGTTGAAACAAATTCAGCCCTTTTTAAAAGCAATGACCTTGTGTTGACAACGGAGTAATGCAAACAATTAGTGGACATTCAACTCCATGTAAATTCAGAAACTAGAGTAAGAAAGCTATTCGGTATTTCAGCATTTGCAGACACTTACTCTCTGTAAATCTATGAATGAACAAGGAAGGATCAACAAGTTTTTGAACAATTGGATGCTCATTAAGCCTAAGAACTTGGCAAAGTTGCAAAAACACAGGACCTAGCACATAACTGCAAATAAAATTATATGAAAGAACATTAAACCCAAACTGCAATCATTGAAGGTTAAATCAAATTCAAATAAAAAAGGAATCCATTACTGAGAGCATGTGAAAAAAAGAGCCAAAGGAAAAGGGGAAAAAGGAGAAAGAAAAAAGAGAAGGCTTTCTCACACATTTATCCTCAAGAAGTTTGAAAAATCAATAAGAAGATATGGCTTCCTCTTTTCCCTGCCACAGAAGTTTCAAGTTCAATATTAGTAAATGTCTTTATACTTTTATGGCTGAACTTGGATATGTATAAGAAATATAAATAAATCTTGAACTAGTTGTTAATAATTACATAACACCAATATGCCAAAAATTTCATAATGGGCAAGTAAATTGTTAAGGCACAAATAGTCTATAATAACGAGCAAATAACAAAAAATGATATGAAAAAAAAAAAAAAAAGGGATTCCTTACCGACATGCAATGTATAAACATGTAGCCAGCACTTGCTCTGATTTACGTCCCCTTGTGAAATTCCGCTCAAGCGCAATCTTTACAAAGAATAGCAGATTCAAATGAGTAGTTCATAAGTTATGTATAATAACGACAATGAAACTTAATTACATGTATACATACTCTATAAAAGCGCAAAGCTATGTCAACAATTTCTTCATTTTCTCCCATTTCAAGACCATTTTTCATACATCTTAATTCATATCTGGCTGCAAAAAAAATACAAACAAAATATTATATGATTAACAAGTCAATTCATATTCATCATCAGTAACTCTTGACCATGAATTTTCTGATAACCTTGATTAAAATCTAAAAGTGGGAGTGAACGTTAATCATCTTAGTTCGTACAAGTTTTTTTTTTTTTTTTTTTTTNTTTTTTTTTTTTTTTTTTTTTTGGGGTAAGCTTAGTTTGTGGAAATTGACTAATACTTAACAGGGACAAGTAAATAATCAGTAAGTGAAAACACCATTGACGAAGCACCATGTGCTAAATGTAATAGAAATCGTAAAGCGCCAATAGGTCCAATATTGTAAGCGGAATGGGTTCAAAGAAGCAAATGAAAAATGTAACTCACCCTCATCCATTAACGAAGGTAGGGTATATAGCACATGAACAAGCAGTGGAAAAAAGCCAAACCATGAAAATTCAAAAGCTTAAAAAAAGCATACCATTCTCGATTATCCTTTCACGAGAAGCCGAGACTTCACTTTGCATGGTCCGCACATATCTTCCAGCCAATTGGCTCTACGAAGTAGATAAATAGAAAGCATTAAACACAATCTATAAATAAAAGAATAAGGCAATAACAGTTTGTATTTGTTATGAAGCATAAACACAACCAGAAGAAGAAGCGAGAAAAGAACGAGTAGACGAAAACCCAATACCTGGCCCGCTGCATTTTTTACGAATGAGGTGGTATCTTCAGTGATAAGGTCACACTCTAAAACCTTCCCACATACAGAACACCATCTACAAAAAATTTGTCAAAACCAACAATCACAGTCATATCATAATAACAATTGATAGAAATTCAGAAAAAAAAAAAAAAAAANAAAAAAAAAAAAAAAAAAAAAAAAAAAAAAGGCCAAGTGGGGATACTCACAGTCTACCACCATCATTGGTTCCACTCACGTTTTTGGCACAGTAAGAACAAAACACCATTCTCGAAAATTAAGGGCTAGCTGGCTCCACCACCAATTTTACCAACAAGGATTAAGAAGCAAGAGCAGTTGGCCTGTTTGGTTGCCGATAAAATTTGAGAAAATCGAAAAAAGAGAAAATTTCAATTTAAATTTCGAGTAATTTAAGCAATGCAATAGACAGGTTAGACTGCGTCTCAGTGCCCAGCGGTCAAGTGAGTACCTTTGGGTTTTTGATGGTGACGCCGGTCGGGAAGGAAAGAGCGGCAGGGGAGGTGGCCGGCGGAGTAGGGGAAACTGCTGGCGGGAGCAAATCGGTTTTAGAGCTTACAAGTTACAACAAAATTGGGGGTATATTGAGATATGAAAATTCTATTTATACCCAACGTTTAACTTTTTTTTATTTCTTCATTATCTTATTTTACGTAGCTTAATTGACTATTATAGCCTCATTTTTTAATACCCAATACTAACATTGAAATTTATTTTCTTAATCATACCCAAATCCAAACTCAAGTTACGACCAGCCGGATCCACCGCCATCGCCAGTGCAGGCCCCCCTCCCCCACCGTCTTGGCTCGTTTTACTAACTTACACCACTGTTTGGTTCTTTGGTTGTCAACTTCGTCTACACATATAATGCTTGGAAAAACGATTTTGACAGTGTTTTACTCTAAAACCAATTTGGCCCATGAGATTTTAAAATTCTGTATTTGATCTATGTATTTTTATCTTATTATACTTTTGGTACGTGATTCGCATATGTCAATTAAAATATATACTGTGTAATTTTTTTTTTATGTAATAAATTAGCATCACCTTCCATATTTTAAGAAAGTAAGATGTTTTCTATTTTTAAAAATTTATTTGAATTTTTATCATTTATAATTATATTCTTATATATTAAGTTGAATGAAGAATATTTGTGACAAATTTAGCATTATAATATTAAAGATATGTAATTTAAAAAATTTTGCACAAAGAAAAATTTTCTCAAATCAAAACTAATACCTTGTTTAAAATAGTTATCGGATTTTACTTAAAAATGACTAATTTGACTTTAAATATTTTTAAAGAAATCTCAAATTTAAAGTTCAATCCTCAAAATTTTATGAGCCTTAATTTTAACAAATAAATACGAAAAAGAAAATTGGAATTAGTTTTAGAAAACCCATAAGATTTTCTTTCAATCCCCAACAAAATTTTTCTTAGAAACAAATGAATAATTTATTACCAAATTGAATAAATTTGAATTTTGTTAAAATTAAAGTAAATGATTTTAAAATCCACTTTACTGCTCTTAATGATAAATAAATCGACCTAAAATGTTCCAATGATAAATTGATCATTTTTTAACAAATAAACTCACATTATAACAAGTTTTGTGCCAAAAGATCACTGGTCTCGTCCAAGGTTAACTCAACCTGATGATCATTTTGTAATTTCTCATTGGATAATTCTGGAAACCCTTTAATGTTAATGCCATTATCATCAGAATCCTGCAGTTTACCCTCATCCAATCCACTATTTTCTTGTAGTACTCCTAACTCTGATGAATTCGAATTTGAATTCGACTCTTCATGAGTAATTGTAGTCTCTTTATGTTGGGCTAATTAAATATCCAGCCCATGTT
>QANT01002472.1:0-35426 GCA_003254885.1 Purshia tridentata
AGGTTCAGAAAGGAGGAGGGAAAATAAACACCGAAAGGCTGCAAAGAGAGAAAAATAAATATAGCACAGAAAGGCTGAAGGAAAAGGGAGAGTACGTGGAGGAATTTTGGTGTTGCAGAAAATCAACTTCAGGTACAACTCATGTACGGTGGTGCCAGATCCTTTAAGAGATGGCATCTCTCTCATTGATCACTCAGTCCCTTAAAATTTAATAGCAGTATGCTCTTGGATTGAGTGGTGCTCGCAAGCACCATGAACTCAATAGCATGCTGCTATCCTCTGTAGTGACTGCGGTCACTACGATCCAAATTGGTGTCCGCGTGACACCACAAAAAATTGGATTCGGCTGAAACCACAAAAAATAGATTCGGCTGAATTCGAAAGAAAAGAGGAAATATTTAACTAAATCCTAAAGAAAAAAAATGGAATTTAGTTAAAATCCTTTTCTCCAAAACGGCCCATCAAATTGCCATGGAGGAATGACTTCCTCTGCCATTGCCAACAAAGAAGACATGGATCTTTTATTTTTCCTTCGAACTAGTCAATTAAGGAAAACAAAAGGGAAAAAACCAAGCCAAAAAAATAATGGCTGACCTTCTTGCTCCCTGCACGTTATTCGCAAATCAAAGGGGATGAAGGTCTTTATTCCTCAAATCCAAAGTCACCTTGTCGACTACGATGAAAATAAAAGAAACAGAAAAGACATAAAGTCAGCTTCTCTATGGCAGTGCAAATGAAGAACAAAAACTTTTGCAACAGAGAAATAATACCTCTCGGTTGTTAAGAAAAGGATTCATGTTGAAGGAGGCCTTGTGAAGTCGGTCCCACATGGGAGAGACCAATTCCAATTTGGGTACTGCTTATATATAAGCATGGGAAAATCTTTATGAAATTGGTCTTGATATGAAAATGAAGCAACAGGTCATATTCATGTGGTCCTGGAAAAGAGCTCAATTCAAAAGGCTATGTCAATGGGTATTTATTTCTTGAAAGAAAGGACCAAATGAATACTACAAGGTTGATTACTACTTGTTGAGCCATTTGCATGGGATACAAGCCCTATGTACTTCAGCCAAGTGAAAGGACAAGGCAAAGGGAAAGTGTTGTAATATAGAGAGGCATTATCTTGAGTTTAACTTTAAAAGAATGTTGCAGAGATGTATTACACTCGGCCTCACTGTAACATTTGGAGCATAGTCCAAGTTTCAAACTCACATTACCAATTAACAAGTAATTGTACCAAAATTAGACTCTAATGGACTTCTCTCAAATTTATTTTGCCCATTATAAATAAAAAGTGTCAATTAATTAATAATTGATATAAAATATTTAGTGGGTACAAAACCAAATTTATGTTTGCCCATTATAAAAAATAAACGTGTTATTTAACAAATAAATAACATTAAAATATTAATGGGCACATTTCCTTAAATCCAAATTCCAAACTCCAAATTCTAAATCCCAATTCCAAATTCATAGTACAAAACCGTCTCTTTCAAATGGTACAAAACCATCTCTCCCAGTTGGTACAAAACCAAGTCTCTCAAATCCAATTCTAAATTCAACTTCAAAATGGCACAAAGCCAACCAAATCTAATTCCAAACGAACTACATCCGGTTTGATCCCGTCAAGGGTATGTAGGCAACCTACTCAAATTTAGGTGCAACCGCAACCAAATCAAATTCACCCAAACTTTCCAGAAATTAATTCTATACACAAAGTCTCTGAATTAGTTTCTCAATTCAAATTCAAGGGCTCTAAACCCTACCCAAATCGCTCAAATCATTTAAATGGGTCATTTACCTATTTAATTCCCAAAATTAGCAAACTACATTCGGTTTGATCCCGTCAAGGGTATGTAGGCAGCCTATACTTAAATTTAGGTGCGACCGTACCCAAATCAAATCCATTCAAATTTCTCAGAAATTAATTCCATACACAAAGTCCCGAATTAATTTTCAGGGCTCGATTCGTCGTCCACAGTGGTCCGATCGGGACGATTTGGATATGGATGGAAAGAGAACGAAGAGGCGAACAAAGCCCAACCAACCAGAAGTCCAGAAGATGCTACACGCGCTTCCACACGCTGCTGGGACGTGCGACGGCGATTCTAATCGCCAAACACTATTCACGCGTGAATTTAATTTTTTTTTCGAAAAATGAAATTATTTTTCCTATAATAAATAACACTAAAATATTAATAGGCACATTTCTTCAAATCCAAATTCCAAATTCCAAATACGTTCTCTCAAATGGTACAAAACCACTCATTTAGTTGGTACAAAACCAATTTCCCAAAATGGCACAAAGCCAACCATTCAAATTCATTAGCGAACTACATTTGGTTTGATCCCGTCAAGGGTATGTGGGCATCCTATACTTAAATTTAGGTGTGACCGTAACCAAATCAAATCCATTCAAATTTCTCAGAAATTAATTCCATACACAAAGTCCTGAATTAATTTCTCAAATCAAATCCAAGGGTTCTATAGCCCTACCCAAATTACTAAAATCATTTAAATAGGTCATTCACCTATTTAATTCCCAAAAACCTGGAACTACGTGTGGTTTGATCCCGCAATGGGTACGTAGGCAATTTAGAAACCAAATCTAGATACAACCGCATCCCAAATCGAATCCCTGGTTCAACTCAACCAAATTCACCAAACAATTACTGAAATCAAGTCCATTTTTTTCAATGAGTCATTCACTCATTAGGAATCCCAAATCCAAACACTCACACATCTCAGTAAATGATTTCAGTTTCGTCATAATTGGAATCAAATGGTCTTCTCTTATACCTTATACCAAGATATTGTAATTAAGAGATGCACTCCATCTTGAATGGGTCGTACCCTAAATAATAAAACTATATTCCTAAAATGAGTAGAGTGAGATTATGTTGAATAATAAATATAAATTATTAATATAATAATTTATCAAATTTTTCTTCAACAGTTGTTAACTTGTAATACCATGATTATGAAAATATAATAATCAGGTCAATTTATTTAATAATCAGGTCACTGTGTTAAATTTATTTAATAATTTTAGTGATCAATATTCTTGCTTATTAGGATCTGTTCTGCTCCTGGTTGGTCCTCCTCCATTCATGGCTGAAGATGAATCCAAAACTGGATCTATTACCCGCAACGGTAATTATGTTGTGGTATCAATATCTATTACTTGCTGTTTTTGCAAGTACTACTCCTTTATATTTTCAACAAAAGGGAATGAGTGGGTCGTCCTCATTCAAGCTTATATCCTCCTCCTCCTCCTTATCAACAACAACAGCAACATCAGCAGGAGGGCTTTGTGAACTGGGCGGCATTTAGGCCATATTGGTTTCCCCCGTTGCTAGCTCAAAATCCTTGAAAAATTAAATTTTGGTTGTGGAATAGGTGCAGGTAGCCACCGTTCGTGGCGGCTGCCTCTTCTTTGGCAGTTTTTTTTGTTTTGATGGTGCTTGTTTTTAAACTAGAACTGTAAACTAAAAAAAAAATTGGAACTTAAATTACAAACTGAAACTGTTTACAATTAGATTGAAATTCAAACTGAAACTATTTATAATTAACTGAAATTGAAACAACTAAAATTGCTAAATGAAAATAGAAACTGAATTGTGAACTAAAATTGCAAAATGAAACTGAAACTGTGACTTTTTTAATTTGTTAATTGAAACTGAAACTTCAAAACTATAATGTATAATAATATAAAGTTGAAATTGAAATTGAAACTGAAACGTAAAAATTAATATTGAAACTATAATGTGAAACTGAAACTGTACTGCAAATATGAAGGACTGAAATTATACAATAAATATGAAGAATTGAAACTGTACTGCAAATATAAATTGAAAAAGAAGGAGATTAGAGCAGAAAACTAATAAATTTGATATTTATTGACAAATTTAGAAGTAGATGATTAAGATTGTGGGTTACCTTTAAGAAATAATGTAGTTTTGGCTATATCGATTTGCTCTCTTTTGTAATTTATCTAGTGCTGTACTGTTTTTGGTAAAATTGGTAAAGTAGAATGCGAATAGTTTTTTGGTAGTTTTTGTTTAATTTGAAATTACTTGATTTTGGGGTGCTGTCCCGCTTGTTTTTTGTTGGGCTTTCTAGGGGTGGGCTGCAAGTAAATAGAAGGTGAACTAAGAGGAAATTGTAGTAAGCTTTGAGTAATTATTTTTGTGTGAATGCTTTTGATCAATTTAAAAGCTTATCTTACCTTATAATTAAAACACTCCTTGATAAAAAGCCAAAACAAGGAGGCCCACCCTGTTTGCAAAAAGGTGAAAAACGATCCAAAGCAGGATACTTCACATGAGGGAAGAATCTAAGTAGAGAAGGAAAAACCAAGAAGCATAGCTGCACCAGATCATAGCAGATAACGGGAGACTACTAGACACATCGCAGCGGCAATAGTGACAGGTCTGGACACACTAAATAGTTGAAGTATCAATATGACCAGTTTTTCTGGTGAAAGAAGAAGAGATAGAGATTGCCATATATTAGAGAAAGTGCCCTTAAGAGTTCAGTTAATTCTCTTTCATAGGGATTTTTTTAGGTAAGGATATCCACAAATTTTAAAATTTGCGAATGTCTAATAAAGCATTGACATAGCGACGATATGATGTTGAGATGTGTTGCAACCACATTTGACGTGCTATAGCCGGGTTTATGTGCTCGTGTCAATATCGTATCCACGCTCTGTCGGACATCTAGAGAAAGACTACCCTTTCAAACACATTTAGAATATAATTTCTACACTCATAACTTACTTTGGTCCTCTTTACTTTTTACTTCGGAAAAGTTGCCTCATATTTTTACTCTTTTATACTGTCAAGATCTGTCTTGTCTTCCGAACATAGATAATCAGAGAGAAAATCCGTAGGTATGATTCCAAAATTACTACATTCGTATGTGGCTATGTGAGACTTGTGACTTGTGAGTGAAAATTAAATCAACCAAATTTGCATTTGGCCAAGAAATAAAAAATTAAAGAACAATCAATCAGCTTAGTGGCGCCAACTGTAAAGACTACCTGCGCGTCCTTGACGACTACAATAATGACTTGGTTTTTCATTTTTTCGTCTTGACTCTTGACTTGGGTTTTTGTTTTTTTGGTGTTGACTTGGGTTTTTAAGTGATAACATTCCACTTTTCGCCTGAAACGAGAAGACTCAGAATTCTCAGCTTCATCCACTCTCTCGTCACTTCTGCAGTACAGCATTCAAAGACCAATTAAGCGGATTTGCAGTTTGCAGGTAGGCTAGCTTATCACCCTTCTTTACTTCTTTCGCATTTTGTTATATATTCATACAACAACTACAGTAGTGTTTATATACATACATATTTGTATATATTGTTGTGATAATTAAGTAATATGCATACCTGGCCTTGATCTTTGTATATATATTTTGGAAATGTACATTTTCGAGCTTAGATGTTCTTGTTGCTTAATTGAAATTTTTGAACAGTAGTGTAGTGGTGTTCATGTTTCTGTCAGATCTGTGTCATTGCTTAATTTAGCACTAGGATTATTGACGAGTATCTACATGATTAGTAGAATAATAGCTTTGTGATGTTGCAGAAATTAGCTATATCATCTGTGTCCATAATCGATGGTTGAGTTTGGTCGGTAAAACTTAAAAGCAAGGTTGACCTACGAAATTCTGGTATTAACTACAAGGGCTATGCTATATTGCTATACTAGGTGAGTTAACTAAGGCATAGCAAACCAATAACAAATAAGTCATATCAGATTAATACAAACCATGAATATATACCGACTAATAGTTGAATTTATACAAAAATTCTGAAATGTTTTCCTTAATTCTAAGGGCAAGGTTTTTTTGGACAATAAACCAAAACCAAACCGCACATAATATTTTATTAGTTTAAACTATTTTCAAAACTCAAAACACAAAACACAACTTTTATGTGCACAATATAAATGCCATAAACTTTTTTATTTTCCTTTTTATGTATACATTTTCTTTTGAAATTCCAACAGGATGGTACTTATTGAGCTCACAGCAGCTGTGGTGCAAACATGTCAGCCAGCCATAAGTGCTTGCAAATATATATGCAGGTATTTGAAGCGCAAATATGATTATGTGAAAAATTTGGGCAGGATTTTCAGGGAGCTTGAGGAGAAAGAAACACTTCTCCTAGCCAGAGAGGTAGCTGTAAACAACAGGAAAGCTGCAAATCCTGGTAGAACGATCACAGATTTCTGCAGAGAATGGCTTGGTGATGTGGCAGGAAAGAAACAAAAAATCCAAGATTTGAAGACAAGGTACACAAGCATCAACAACAACAGAAGCCTCTGTGGACTGTGTCCATTTCAGTCTCTACTGAATCTTGGAAAAGATATGGTAAAGGAGACAAAAGAGATAGAGTCCTTCACAAACAAGATAAATGTTGACCAAATATTTTCAGAGAGTGGACCGACACCCCCTGAACGGTTTGTAAGGAGGCATCCTCTGGATCTAGATGATGTTCCATCACTCAATCAGTATGTCAAAGAGGCTGAAGACTTTCTGCAAGAGGATGGAAGTAAGAGAATTTGCATATGGGGACTGCCCGGAGTGGGAAAAACAACAGTAATGGAAAATCTGCATAAGAGAGTTGAAACAAATAGTCACTTGGATTTGGAAATGATTTTTTATGTCACTATGACAGAAAAGGGAGGTGCAGAAGAAGAGATACAAAAACAACTTGAGGAGCAGTTATGCATACAAGTGGAAGAAAGGTCCACCAGGGATAGAAGAGCAAGAAACATATCTGAAGAGCTAGAGAACAAGAGGTATATATTGTTTCTTGATCAAGTCACTTCAGAGATTGATCTAAACAAGGTTGGCATTCATGATGACCATCAACACGGAAAGGTGGTATTCGCATGTATTGACAGGAACTTAGAAGACAGGCCGGGCAGTGAGGATATCAAAATACAGGGACTGTCACCGAATGATGCGCAAAAGTTATTTAGAAAAATAGTGGGTACAGATATCATGAGAAACCAAGAAATTGATGGAATAGCAACATTAATAGTCCAGGAGTGTGGTGGGATGCCTCACATGATCAATGTGATAGCAAAGAGTTTAGCAGACCAGAATGATCTAGCAATATGGAGGGATACATTGAACCAATTGCAAGTCCCCAGTATGGAGATAACTACACCACTGGAGCCCTATTACAAGGCCTTTAAACTTGTGTATGATAAGCTCGATACGAGTAAGCAACCTTGCTTACTGTATTGGGCAATTTTCCCTATTGGTTATGAAGTTCATCGCGACTACATAATCGAGTGTTGGAGAGCAGAACAGTTTTTTTCTAGATTGAAAAAGCTTGCGCAGACAAGGGACAGAGGGCACAACATACTAGATGAATTTGTAAAGAAAAATGTTTTGACTAGAGGAATAAAGACATCGCGTCACTATAAGATGTTCATGTATTTTCAGCATGTAGCACTACAAATTGCCAACGATGAGAGATGTGGTGGCCAATTATTAAAGCAACAAGATGAAGTGATGACTGAGGAGGAATGGAAAAATGCAGAAAGGGTCTCATTGATTTGTCACCAACTTCCCACTCTACCTTCAAAGCCCCTGTGTTCTGGAATGCTGACATTATTGCTTCAAGAACATCAAAGCTTGACGATGATTCCAGGCTCATTCTTTGAAACTATGCAAAAGCTTCTAGACTCTAGTTCTAGACTTGAGTGGTACGAAAATCAAGTCACTGCCCCAATCCATCTCCAGAGTTTGATAAATCTCAAAGCACTATATCTAAATGATTGCAGGGACTTGATAGAGCTTCCACCCGAAATAAAAGAACTCAAAAGTCTCGAGATCTTTGATTTATGTGGCACCGGGATTTGTAGTTTGCCTACTGAGATTGAAAAGCTGACTGAACTCAAGTGTTTGAGAATTTCATTTAAGCAAAGTACGGATAGCGATCAGAACCATGTTGGAGCTGAATCAAGTGTGTTCATTCCTCCAAATACAGTTTCAAAGCTGACCAGTTTAGAAGAACTAAGCATTGGCGTGGATTACAACAACACAAAATGGAACAATATTGCAGAAACGATTGTGGAGGAAGTAGTGAGATTGGGGGAGCTGACAACTCTTTGTTTCTACTTTCCCAAAGTGGATTGCTTAGGAAGTTTCATACAGAGAAGCAGCTCATGGAATAAAAGTAATGCAACGCTGGTAAGCAATGGTTTCAGATCATTTAGCATCACCGTTGGTAATCACGAGAATAACAATGCTGCAGCTGAATTTGATAACTCCGAATGCACGGCCGAAAAGCATTTGAGATTCTGCGCAGGTGAAGGGACTCCTGAGGCAATTTTGCGAGTACTGGAGCAAGCTTATACATTTGAGCTGATTGGTCATCAGAATGTGAAAAACTTATCCGATTTTGGGGTCGATAAGTTGAGAAGACTCCAATTCTGCAAAATTGAACAATGCAATGAAATGGAGAGCATAATCGATGGAGGTGAGACAGGAGTTGATGCATTTCAATGCCTAAAAAAGCTACACATGATAAATAATCTCAAACTGGTGCGCATTTGGAAAGGCTCGATGGAGCCTCAAAGCCTATCCGCGCTCACCACACTGGTACTAAAGCGTTGTCCAATACTCAAAAATGTTTTCTCCAAAGACAACACGATGCTCCAACAACTCTCTAAGCTACAACATCTGGAAGTTGAGGACTGTCGGGAGCTTCAAGAGATCATCGAAACAGCAACTGCTGTTCAAAGCAGGACATTGCCTAAGTTGGAAACTATCCAACTCCGGAACCTACCAAATCTGCTTACTGTTTTTCAGAGTGCCCCAATGCCAATGGAGATGAACTGGCCCTCTTTGAAAACGATACTCATCAATGATTGTGAGAACCTCAAGGATTTACCAGCTACCATGGAAAACGCGCCCAAATTGGAAAGGATTAAATGCTCTCTGGACTGGAAGAATGGACTGGAATGGCCAAGTGATGCTGTTCAAAATCGTTTCCAAAACCTTTTTCGTTATTCTTGAACTCTCTATCTCAGCTTCCATTGACTCTGGACTGGAAGAATGGACTGGAATGGCCAAGTCATGCTGTTCAAAATCGTTTCCAAAACCTTTTTCGTTATTCTTGAACTCTCTATCTCAGCTTCTATTGTCCCCATTCTCAACTTTTCCCTATCTTTTTTCATGGCTGCTGTTTGGATTTCTGGTTTCTACAACTCCTTATTTGTTTCAACCTCCAAGTTTTAATTGCCGCTTGTTTTTCCCTTCTTTTTTTAGCATCTTTCACATGGCAATTCCTTGTGCTGGTTCGTGACTGGGTGGCGGCGGACCGTGTTTTTATTTCTAGGGTTTGAGAATTTTTTTTGTTAAAAAAAAAAGGTGTCAATTTGTCATCCCCTCATTCATTTTTTTTTTATTGGGTACATAGTACAAACAAATGCATCCCCCAACTCTATTCGTTATTGAAGTTTTGTCCATTTTTCATTGCACAATGTTTGGCTGCTTCTTTTTTTTTTTTTTTATCTTATACCACATTTATTTATCTTATACTATATTTATTATACCATATTACGTGTTATCGTTATACTAGACATAATTTTTTTTATTTTTAGTATTCAATATATGAATATTATGTAGATTGTTACATAAAGTAATATAAAGTTATAATATTTTTATAAAGTTATAATATGAAAATATGAAAGTGTAGCATTGTTGTTTTGTTATAAAGCACGTTCTCCTTTCTTGGTATAATGACAAACACTTGTCATTTTAATTCTTTTCATTCCAAATATTATATAGAAAAAAAATAAAACACAAATTTGAAACCTACTCATCAAATGCTCTTTAATACCAGACAATCCCAACACAAACAATAAAACCTCTAAGTTGCCTGTGGCCATTTGGTCTAGTATATGACACATATCTCCCTTTGTCGAATTAGCCAAAATTCAAATATCATGGAGAAAAATTGATTAATCAAAAGAAAAACAATAAAGAAAAAAACATAAACGTACTCTTCCTGTGTAAAAGTTATTATAATAGTAATGTCAGACAAAGAAGAGAAAAACTTCCACAATGACAAGGCGTCCCAAACATGATAGGAGGGGTTATGACATTGAGACGTGGGATCCTCCCTCCAAGGCTTGTCTTGAGATTTGGGGGCCTAAGGCAAACTGATCTTATGAAAATTAACCATTTTCTCATAGAAGATGTAAAATATGTTTAAACAAGGCCCTTAACCTTCATGTACATTCACGTCAATTTTTTTCTGTGTAAGTACTCATAAAATTTATTATTGTGAGACCCTCAGACCCGAAAATTCTCCAAATTTATTTTGATATTTTTTCTTATTTTCTAGATTTTTTTTCTGAAATTTATTTGGCAGAAAACACCTTGGCATTTTTATCTGGAACTAATTTTGACTAGAATTTTGATCCAAGTTAGACCTTAGAAAGGTAGTACTCATATCCACGGACTCAATGATGCAAGTCTAGATCATCCTGTGTTTGAAAATTTATTTTATGAATTTCTAAATATTTCCAATTTCCTTGGGTCATTTTATTTTTAGTTAATTACAATTATATATTTCAACTATACCTCATTTTTCAATTTAGTACCTTAACTTTAAAAAGTTGCATTAGAGTACCTTAACTGTGAAATCTCATCAATTAAGTACCTTCACTACAATTAAAGTACCTCAACTTTAAATAATTTTTCAAGTCAGTACCTCAAATTTTTTCTATTTTTCTATTTTTACAAACTTTAAAAATTAACTAAAAATAGCTCTAGACTTGAAAAAAATACGAAAAATTTTTACAGACTCATTTTGACTGTTGACTAGTTCTAATTTAATATAGGGTTATGTTACCAATTTTATCTCTAAATGTTTTCTTAAATTTTGGAAAGTCTAAATTTATTTATATTAAATTAAAATATTCTAGACTCTTTCTCATAAAAAAATCTTCCAAATTCCAAAAAATATTAAGTATTCTAAAAACTAACACTACCTTTTTCATGAACACTTACTACTCAAAAAACCTCTTGGTTTTATAGGAAAATAAATATTCCTCTATAAAATAAATTTTAAAATTTTCGTAAAGTCTTAAGAATTCTCTAAAACAATTTTTTATAATTTCTAAAATATTTTTGAGAATTCTTCCCAAACTGTACAGAAATTTTAGAATTTATTTTTCAGAGTGCCCCAATGCCAAAGAGATGAACTGGCCCTCTTTGAAAACGATACTCATCAATGATTGTGAGAAGCTCAAGGATTTACCATCTACCATGGAAAACGCACCCAAATTGGAAAGGATTAAATGCTCTCCGGACTGGAAGAATGGACTGCAATGGCCAAGTGTTGCTGTTCAAAATCGTTTCAAAAATCTTTTACGTTATTCTTGAACTCTCTATCTCAGCTTCCATTGTCCCCATTCTCAACTTTTCCCTATCTTCTTTTACGGCTGGTGTTTGGATTTCTGGTTTCTACAACTCCTTATTTGTTTCAACCTCCAAGTTTAAATTGTTGTTTGTTTTTTCCTTTTTTTTTTGGTATCTTTCATATGGGAATTGCTTGTGCTTGTTCGTGACTTGGTGGCGGCGGACCGTGTTTTAATTTCTAGGGTTAGAGTATTTATTGAGTCAAGCCAAGTCAACTAGCCCAGTCACCCCTATAAATTCCCCAACTCAATTCCCCCTCATCCTTACTCATTCACGCGGACACTTCCCAAGTCACTCTTTCTTTCTCTTCCGAACTTGGTTTTAGTTTATTTTGAGTTTTGAAACTTCGATTGATGATTAGTTTTTTCGTGCGCAATTGTGGTGACGAGCAATTTAATTTCCCAAAGGTAGAAATTAAATACCTAATCTAAAATTTTATTAAATTTTAGTATCAAAACCGTAACGCCACAAATTTCCGGGCTGGAAAATTTCGACTCGCCAAAATGCCATACTGACCATTGAGCCCTAGATAGAACTACAAAGCTCGATAACTCACATCTAGAATCGAACAATCAATGTAAGGCTGAGGTTTAAAAATAAAACACTAGGTTAGATTAGAATATAAGTTAGTAGCGGAATAAATAGATCAAATACTTTGATCTTTCTCAAAACACCCACAATATTAAGCTAAAATAAATACAAAACATATTTACTAAGTAAAAGAAAAAACCACTTCTAGATTACCAATTACCTCATCTCCTCCACACTACCTCCACGGTCTCACTACTTTGTAAAACAAATCATTGCCTCGTTGGATAGTGCACTAGGTTAAACAACAGATTCGATAAGCTTTCACAAGTTCGTATAGGTAAAACTAACCCACAACACATACCACAGACAAACAGTGATGACAATCACAAACATTATGCATCTCCAAACATTCTTGCACCCAACATGGTACTAACCACTAGTCTCCACAACCAAGTATATATCTCATGCCCAATCCAAATTGGCAAACTACTTCCCTACCTTGGGTTGATCACTATCACGAGAATCTCCATTTTTGATTGTACAATCTAGCTAACCACTGTACAATTGTCAGTTGTATGTATACTTTAGCTGATTGCCACGTAAAATAACAAATGCTCATCTAGGTTAACTGCCACACATACAATAGTCGTGGACTCTCGAACTTTCCAATCCATTAACTCAATCCGGCTTACCTAGCCCAACATCTCTTATCTATTGACCTACATAGTTCAACAATTCACATATATATGGCATACTTGGCCCAGCAATTTCATCTATCCTCAAATCATAGGACAATCCAATAACAACAATAAATCCATCTGGCAACTCAAAAGCCTAACTATAGATATTAACCTTAATAGGTCGTATCACAAAACGGATACCAAAATCAATTTAGCATAATTCCATTAGGTTCTCATGCTGACGCAGCAGGATCGCTGAAGGGTGGCTAGCTCTCGTGCTAGGGACGGGTCTTCTCTAACACCTGGAAGAGGAAGAAGAAACTAGGAAAAATTTGGAAAACGAAATGTCTTTTTTTTTTTAATTCATTCTTCATGATGCTGAGCACACAACCCTTTCTTTTCTTTATAGGGAGATTACAAGAAAATAGGTGCAGTGAACTAGCAATAAAGACTATAAGTACAGAATTTAAATAGGTTGCATCAAAAACTAAGTGAGTGAAACCAAGGAAGAGAAGCAGTGAATCTGCCCACTCCAAAAATAGCAACTTCATAAGAGTCGGCAATCTGGTCTTCAAACAGGTTCAATGGATCATGCTACATCACATGCTCACAATAATACAATTAATCACATATGTACAAAACATCATCAAAACATGTTCAGGATTCTAATCTTATAATTATACCAAATTCTAGCATACAAGCAAATAAATGGTAAATAAAATTAGACAATAAAGATCTAATAACACAACCACAAAGTTTTACCCACAAAAAATAACAAGAACATAGTATAGTCTCATGTACCTAATTTCCTTGCATTCTAAACTAATACGTACACCTCAACATTTAACCACCACCACAGACGAAAGAAATAACCAAACACAACAAACAAATCTAGTTTTAACTAGATGCCTTAATTAGAAACTAATACAGCCCAATCAAGTTGTAGTTTCTTACCAAGGATAATCCAAAAACCTTTGTTGAATTTTCGTCTGAAATTCTTAAGGTAAGGGAATAATTAACCCAAGCCAACTCTAACTGGCAAAGAAAATAATTGAAGCAGCTCACTCAAAGCAAAGGAATTAACCAAACTCTCTCTCAGCCAAAAGGAGAGAGAATGGAAAGAAATGAAAGAAAGGATGCATGCAAGTGAAAGAGAGAGAGTCACGCAAAAGAAACATCAAATGTGATCATCACGTGGGGCCGTGGACTGTGTGGGTACTTAAAGTCAACCTCTCAATTTGGCTTTGTCAAGATCCACCGACTCTCACACCTCACCAAACTTGACTTATTTCAACTTAAACCAATTCTTTGACGTTGGCAACTTCAACAGTTAACATTAATTTAGATGGATGCTGAAATAGAAATAGATAAGAAGTAGCATTACGTTTGGATTACTTTGTATCTCAGTTTCAACACTAACTCCGCTTTTCTCTTTCCGTAATGTGCGGGGAGAGAAGCGTCTCAATTTAGATTAATCCACCACGTGGCAACATGATTTTCCAAGCTTTTCAATCTCTCCAATTGCTTCTTAGTCCCACACGCCCAGCCAAACTACCTCAAGCTGCTATCTCACTCAACCTTTGATTAATCAATTTAGCTCTATAAACAACCATCCTCGGTTCCCATCATTGCTTTTCTATAAAATGAAATCGATCTCCAAGCTCTCATGCACCTCTCATATTAAGTTATTAACTCTCTCTCTCTTTCTCTGGACAACTAGAGCACGAAATTAATACTTGCTATGGTGATTTTGCTTCAAAAGTTTCAGAGAGTTGTAAGCAGCAGCTACAAAAGTCTCTATCCAATTAGACATGGGTTCAGTTGTATCCATTCACTAGTAGAATTCACCTCAAGAAAGCTCATTAAACCATTATCTCCAACTCCCCATCACCAAAGATTCCTCAACCTCTCTCTTTTGGACCAACTCCTTCCTCCTACCTTATATGGAACCATCCTATTTTTCTACAACCCAACCACCAATCGCAAAAACGTCAACGTTTCAGAGATTGAGCGGTTACAATCATCTCTGTCCAAAGCTCTAGTTCACTTCTATCCATTGGCTGGGCGGCTCAAAGGCCCTGCAGCCATTGAGTGCAATGACGAAGGGGCATATTTCATAGAAGCCCGAGTTAAGTGCCAGCTCTCGGAGTTTCTTAAACAACCCGAACCCAACTTACTCAACAGTTTCATCCCCCATAATGATCCTAAAACTTCGAAGTTAGCCTTGGGTTCTGCAGTTTTGCTTGTTCAAATCAGTGTTTTTAGCTGCGGAGGAATTACCATTGCTGTGTGCCCTTCCCACAAGATTGCAGATGGAACATCACTATACACATTTGTCCGTACATGGGCAGCCATAAATCGTAATGATGATGATGATGATCAATATGATATTCATGGCCTAGTGCTTCCGGAATTTAATATCGGAGCGTCGTTGTTGCCGTCCAAAGAGTTGTCCATACCCATCACCAACACCTTGGAAAACTTGCCAACTCAAAATTTAACTACAAGGAGGTTTGTGTTTGATGTGTCAAAGTTGGCCAGTCTCAAGGCAGAAATTGAGGGTTTATTAGTCCAAAAGTTCAGCATCAGAAACGTCACAAATGTACAACTAGTTTTGGCAATCATCTTGAGGTGTGCTATTGCTGCTTCTCGTGATCCACCAAGGCCAACGGTATTATCCCAAATGGTCAACCTGCGCCGAAGAATGGTCCCGGCGATACCGGAAAATGCCATGGGGAATTGGTTTTGGTCCCTTCCAGTGGTATTCAAAGAAAATGAGACAGAATTACACGAGTTGGTGGGGAATATGAGGAAAGGATTAACTGACTTTTGCAATGACAAAGTGCACAGATTTAAAGGTGAGGATGGATTCTTGGTGGTGTCTGAGTCTCTTAAAGAGAAGGGTGATCATTTTAAGAGAAGCAGCAGCAAGGGCATCAATCTGTATTGGAGCACAAGTTTGTGTAAGTTCCCTTTATATGAAATGGATTTTGGGTGGGGAAGACCTTTGTGGGTGACTAGCCCAAGCGAGCACAAGAACTTAATTGTGTTAATGGATACAAAAGGGGGTGATGGTATCGAAGCCTGGGTAACCCTTGATCAACAACAAATGGCCATATTTGAGTGTGATGAAGAGCTCCTTGCATTTGGTTCCCTCAACCCCAGCACATGATCATGCACATCTCTAGCCTTAATTTGCTTCGTGCATATAGCAACATGCAAGGGCAGGATTAAATATTCTGATAAATAACACTCTTTATTCCCTTAGATCATCCAGAATATTCTTGTATGCTTTCGTAAGAAGACAGGAGAAGAAGTATTGTAAGAGGTGGCCCCACCATAATATATCAATTTGAATAGGCATTACTTTGAGCTCCAATGTCCATTTTGAGCTCATGATATATCAATTTGAAAATAACTTTGAAAAGCATATAAACAAGTAAACCATCTAGGACTTTGATATTTGAATTGGGTCGTGCAGCCTTTTAACAAGGACTGTTGGCAAAAACTATTTGGAAACATTGAATTTCGAATTTAACTATTACTTGCTGCTTTCCAAATAATTTTAAAAAACAAGAGCTAACAATTTGGATAATTTGTTCATTGGTTGCATCAAACACACTGTTCTCCCAGTGTAGTTAAAACAAGATCTATATTAATTAATTCCTCTTTGATGACAAACTATATTAATTAATAAACTAAGTTCAGTTTCCCAAAAGTTGCAACAATGCAATCAGTATACAGGAAATGCAATCATCATGCCATTGACCTCAGAGCCGGTAGAGCCTTCTCTTCTTCGGTGATAACAAGCTTGCCCTCTGTAAAATCACATAGTGTAATTGGAACGCCAAGCTGCTTCTGCAGCTTCTTCACAACAAAAACTTCTCGCTCTTCACACATTGTTACAACGGTGCCCTTCCTACCAAGCCGACCAGTCCGACCAGCTCGATGTGCATAATGAATTGAGTCGGTGGGTAAGTCAAGATTGACTACAAGATCACATTCTGCCACATCCAAACCCCTTGCTGAAAGTTCATTTGTCACCAGAATTCTCACCTCCCCCTTCTTGAATTTTTTCAAAGTTGTTGACCTACCAAGTTTACCAAGATCCCCATGTAGCTCTGCTGCTACCATTCCACGAGCCTCCAGCTTGAAGACGGTATCTTTTAGCTGCTTGGTGTGGTTCATGAAGGCTATAACAGACTTGGCATCAAGAGCATGAACGCATCTCCTCAACGCATCAACCTTGTGTTGTAACTTTGCGACACAGTAGTAGTGTTTAAGAGATGGAGGTAGGCTCTCTGTTGTCGCCTGACCTTGCGAATTTGAGGTTGAATCTGAACTGGTTGAATGTCCTGACAATTTAGGGGGTGCAGATGGCGAGATGGATTCAAGGGAAATGACTTTTTTCGCTTGGACAAGAAGTGGATCGTGCCCCCAGCTCCTGGCTGCCCTTACCACTGAAAATGGTACTGTTGCAGAAACCAAAATAGTCTGACGCTCAGCCCGCTTGGTAAGTGAGCCTTTTGGTCCACCCGAGTCTGCACTAGATTTCCTCCCAACATGTTCCAATATCCGGTGCATGTCCTCCCGAAAATTAAATGAGAGCAGTTCATCAACCTCATCTAAGACCAAGAAACGACAGCCATGGGTGTGAAGCTTCCCAGCTGCACTGATCTCTGCAATCCTACCTGGTGTCCCAACAACAATGGCAGGTTTATTTTTCCTAAGTGCTTCTTCCTGTCTTGATCGATTTGCACCTCCTACGAGCTGCTGAACTGCTCTTTTGTTTTCAGGTCCTAATATCTTCTCAAACTCCCTCACAATTTGCATACCCAGCTCCCTAGAAGGCGCCACAATAACTGCTTGTATGTCTGTTTTCTTCCCTGGTCCACCATCACCATCAGATGGTCTCTTCTTCAGGGGGCCTACTTCAGAGAGGATAGGAAGAAGATAAGCCAGGGTTTTTCCTGAACCAGTGTAAGACTGAATCACAACATCATGATCTTTGAGAATTGTTGGAATGGCAGTGGATTGAACATCAGTTGGAGTCTTGAAGCCTTCACTCTCCAACCTCTCTATCAACAGAGGTGGGAGGCCAAGCTCAAAAAATGATTCTGCAGTAAAGAGGGTTGAGTCTATTTCAAGTGATCTCTGTGCCGCAGCCTTCACTACATTCCTTCTAACCGGCTTTGCTTTACTTTTAGGGACATCTTTAAGAGGATTCAGTGGTGTAACTTCATGGGGTTTCCTTTTCTCTAATGTTTCAAGATCACTTCTGAAGCCAATGCTAGCAAGACTCAGACTACATAAAGTTCTATGAAACCAAGCATTCGTAGAAACATTTGAAAACTTATGGAAAGATAGAGCTCGTCCGAAAAAGAGCAACTTCGGTGAGATTAATGCTGGCATTTTTACAAGGCCCCAAGTCCCAACCAGTACTTAATAAATTAAACAGCCATGTGATGTAACTTAGAAACTTTCAACCAACGCTGCAAATTCAGATTTGGGAGGAAACAAGGATTATATTAAAGGGATGGAAAAAAAAAATAACTTTTCTATCTTTATCATATGGAAGAACCCATGAATGAAGTATGCTACTAAGTTACTATAACTAAGAATCCAAAATGCCATTACAAGTACAACATGCAACTATATAGTCCCTCAAAAAACAGATTTAAATGACAATATAAACAAAAAAATTTGAACCTAGCAGTTGTGAAAGAGCAAACATCCTTTAAGTTCGTTGAGTAATTTTGTCAAACAGCATGAGACCATCAGCAATAAACCCATAAACACCGCATTTTCTATGTTATCAAGCAAACTATATAGTCTATAATTCATTCGTTTGCCATAATTTCTTTCTGGCGCAACAAGGGAACACCCAGTTCCAATCCCTCATCAGACTCACCGAGGTCGACATTTTTAAACCAAACAGTGGACTAGTGTAGACTGTAGTAAGTAAAAGTTAAAACCACCCTTCACAGAACAAATCAAAAGAACCCACAAAGCAACAGTAGGCGCATGAAGAGAGAGAGAGAGAGAGTACCTGAGAGTGAGTGTATGGGAAAGCAGAGCTTGGAGGAGGAGTAGGAGATGAGAAGAATTTCAGGTTTCAACTTTAACGGTCAATTATTAGTTTATTATCAGATGATGAAGACGCTAAATAAGAGGCTTTTGCCGCCTCTAAATTTTATTTTTATCCATATCCTCTTCTTGATTTTGTAGTCTGATCCCCCACCATTTGCTTTCTTCATCAAATGTCCGGCTTCTTTGGCTTTTTACATTTTAATGCTAGAAAGTTATAGCAAATTACTTTTAATTCAACAAAATATTTCAATATTACATAATGATCAATATAAATTTTTTATTTTCCCATAAATGTCGATAGCTTTTGAAATTGTATCCTACTGTATTCACTAAGCTCAATCTATCATATATTTTGATTAAGGTTGCCTGTCGGTCCTGTGCGGTTCGGTAATGGGGCTTACCAAAATAAAAACAAAAACATTCGGTATTTATTGGTAAACTTGGGTTTGGTAATGGGGATTAAGGAGCAGCATTGGCACAACCACTGCCATCACTTCAAACCACCGCAAATAGCTTCCAAGTTCAACATATGCCCTATGTGACTGCTTCGTTGTCCAGGGCAGGTATGGTTGGTTTGCCACCCATGACTCAATGGGGGAGCTTTTGGGCCCTCAACAAGCGAACATAGGAGGTCAGAACAAAACTGACAAGTGGAGGTGGTGCAAGGCTGTTAGTAAGGATCCTTTTGTTGTTTTGAGTATTATGTTACTGCTCTTTTGAACACCTTTTGTGAACGGAAGATAAACTTGGTAAATTATGTTATGTTTTAGGCTATGATATATACTATTAAGTTTGGAAGTGTAGATAAAAGATTGGGAGCTACATGCTTAAGTGTTGCAGCAAGTTTGGATGAAATTAACTTTGTTATTTGGTCTCTAAGCTCTCTAAATGTTGTAGAAATGTGAATGTGCTTGCAGTGACAAGGTTAAGTGGTTGTAACCTTGCACTTCTGCATATGCTGGTATTATTCACACTATCAATATATGTAGCACTTTCTACCTGTATCAGATTAAGAAGTCTAGCTCTTCATTTGCTTTTGATATGGAATTGAGGTATCTGCTGGCACCATTTGTTTTAGCTATGAGTTTCTGCATAATTTTGCATGCTGCAATGCTAGCATGGACAATCAACTATTTTGAAAGATGGTGAATGAGATATAATCTGAATAGGATAAAATTGAGGAAAATTTTGATTTTAATTGATCTTAATTGGCTACAGCATTAATTTAAATACCACTTAAGCGAAGAATTGATTTTAATTGGGTGGTGCATATAATTTAAAATACCACTCCAACAAAGAATTGGTGGGAAAAGCAATTTGAATCCCATATTATTATTCACTACAGTTGTTAAATGGTGAAAGAGATAAAAATTATGAAAACTAATTAACAAACCAATTAAACAAGAGTTTGAGAATGCAGCAAAGCAACTGTTAGCATTAGTGAGCTACCATTCTTCACTAATTAGATGATAGTTCATCAATCCATGGCACCACATTGTTTATTAATACCAAGCCTACACCAATCCAGAAACCTTACATGTTTTGGTGCAGGGGAAGAACCAGCTATCTGCAGAATTGGTGAGCAGCTGACCAGTTAGGCTGTGTTGACAGGTTTGGTCAGCCAATAGCTAATAAATAAAAATAGTGGTGATAGCTAGGAATTTTGTAGTGATTGGACTAGCTCAAACTTTTGAGGATGATAATAAATCAATAAAATTGATAGTATTAGAACAAGAGATTCAGAGTTTTGATCCCTACAATTGATAAAAAAATTATTTTGTAGAATTGTAATACAACCCATCTAGTGTAATTAGATCATGAGTGATTATTTGGTTTACATTGTTATATTATAGTATTATTATTTTATTTTTTTTGGGTAAAGTGAAAACTTCAAAGTTCAACAACACACAAACTAATGAGGAATAGATGTAGGCCTAATAAGATCTAAGCAATCATCCTCAAAGAGATTAACAATTTCAAAGAGAGAATAACATGGGTCATTTGCGTGAGCTGGGTGTTATATTATAGTGTTATTAATGCTCATATATTATAAAGATATTATAATACTACGTGGTTATCATTATACACAATAATTTCTCACAATCACATAATTTTATTATATATAAACAAAATTTCACGTGTCAGACTGTTGGTGAAGAGACAAAACTTATCGAGATGAAATGATGAATCATCAATAATTCAATGTTGCTTTGAGGTAGCCTTTGATATTGGCTAATCATTTCATGCTTAAAATACACACCAAACGTACCAAGAAAAGAAATATTTTTCTACTTTAGGAGTATTGTTTTCGCTTTATCAGATGCTTTTGCAAGATATAGATCTCATAGTCATATCTGAAAGTATGGTTAGGACTGTTGCTATTGGCCTCGTGGCACCAAAGTATATACATCCAGCTTATTCTGCCCAACTTTTCCAAAAAGCTTTTAGCTTTTGGAGTCTCTGAAAATGACCAGATTAAGTTAATTAGCTACAAGCTATTTGAGATCCACTTTGCACCTGTTGCTTGCTACTAATCTTGACCCTTGAATATTTGCAGCATATCAAGTAACTTTCAGCACTTTTGTTTATTTTATTATGGCCAAACCCAAAAGAGTTGCAAATGCGTATCAAAAGTGTTATATGTATCATAATTTGAACCACTAATTTAATTACCGAACATCTCCTTACACACTAGAGCTATCAACTGTTTTAATTTCTTATTTTTATGACCCATTGATCTCACATTTTACTAATTTCTGTAATGCAATACTTCACATTCACCATGTGAAATACAATTTCGAATACAAAATGTATATCATTGTGCATTGAATCAAATTTCTAGAATGCTTCCCTCTTTTAAATCGAAAATTAACTTGACCCTCCTGTTTTATTCAGCCAATTTAGATTAAATACCCCTTTAATTTGGGTGAAATATCTATTAATATATATCAATTAGGATTTAGGAGGGTCATTCTGGAAGAGGAGCGTGTAAAGCCTATAAAGCTAACAAATATATATTTCATCAAATAACGTCCAATGGTTGATCTAATCAGACAATATAATTACAAGGTAGATAGCTGGAGCTTTTCTGCTTTTGTTGTTTGGTTTTGCCTTCTTTCTTTTTACAGATGCAAGACAAAATTTAATTAATTAAACAATAATCAATCTCACTTTACATGCGTTAGGTAATTGACCCTTGGTTAGATATGTGACATATTTCTTTATATTATCAATTTCACACTATGTTGTTGACAGAAATCTCAAATCGGAAATGTATAAAGTTAATTTTGTCATACAACATATTATATATATCATTGCCTTCTTTATTTATTTTCAATTAATTTTAGATTAGATGCTCCAACTTATTTGTCATACATATTAAAGCAAACAATTCACTTGTTAGTGCCATACATATTTCTACATCACCTCGATTAATAGTTAATTTGTGCCAAAACTTAATGAAATGATTTATTTTAAATCATAAATGAAATGATTTATTTTAAATCATAAATGAAAATCGTAAGCAACTCATTATAATCAGTCATAAATGATTTTTTAAAATAAATTTTTATTTTATGATGGCCAATTATAAGAATCACTCCATAAAAAAATACACTACAAAATAACAATAGGCCATATACCTTTACTTGGAAGCAAGTCCAATTGAAAAGCATCCCAAATCAAATCGAAACTACCTCATCAAAGGAAGGATTGTGACTCACCATAAGGAAACTAGGTAATGAGGCCAACGAACACCAAAATCTGAAAAGGTCACATAATCAATCTTTCTATTCGGTTTATAACTTCGACAAGTCAAATTCACTCATAGGTTCATCATGGACGCAGCATGGCATGACAGTCCAACTAGATTACAACTGTCATCCACTATCATAATCGCATGAAAATCATTTATAAATAGATCTAGCCACCCTTAGATAGGTAATAGAGATTCATTATTATCAACTTTGCTCATTTTAGCAACTTGGTTTATTTCTCACTCTGTCTTGATCCTTAGAATTCTTTCTAGGGTTTTTCTTTAATAATTCTGACTGAATCAAGTGTTAGAGTATTTTCTTGCAAGTACTTTCAACATCTTCAAAAACCTCCAATAATCGTCGATAAAGAAGCACCGGGTACGATTCGACCACTATCTTTTCTTTCTTTTTGGTTGATGAAATCATGAATTAGCTCCCAATCAATATTTGATACCATGATTTGTTAAATGGTTTAAATTCACCATTTCACATCATAACATAAAACATGCTTAACGTTGTGCTAAAATATTTTGCTAATAGAACCTTCTTCTCATGTATGATGTATCCGTTACAATATATTATATAGCAGCATAGAAAAAAGTCAAGAAGTGTAAAATATAGGGAATGAGGAATAGGACATGCAAGTTTTTCCAGGCCCTCTCTCTATTATAAAGAAAACAAAAGCCTATTAAGCAGCTCCTCAAAAGACAAAAAGATGAGATGGGCCCTACTCCCACATAAATCACTCCATCTAGAACCCCTTGACTTTAATCTTTTAAGACCCTAACAGCTCTCATTTAAAACTTAGTTGTCAAGAAAAGAAAAGAAAGACGCCAAAAGAAGAGAAAAATGGGTCGGTGATGATGATAACTCCTAGCACCCACCTACCTGGACCCCTCTGCTTCAAACACACCACTCCTTCTCTTCCTCCTCCCAAAACCTCACAACACAACAACACCACCCCATTTTCTCTCCCATATTTTCCCCTCAAATTTTCCCAGAAACCAAACATGCTCGACCCTGACCACACAACTAGCCCACATCACGAACACCCTTTTCTATTCAACAGTACTGGGCTGGCACAACAAAGAAGTGACACTTATGCTTCCCGGGCTCAAAAAACATCTCAAAACTACAGGAGTTGGCATAGCATGGGAGCTCGGATAACAAACGATGGCGATGGCGATGGTTATGATGATAAATATGGCTCCGGCGTTTCCTCGCCGCCTTTGTGGAAGACGACAAGTTCCCCCAGAAGCCCACAACGTCCTATAAACAATTACCGCAGTCTGTCCCCTGCTTCTCGAACCCGAGCCATTGCCAGAGGGCAGATGGAGATGATGGAGATGGTGCGGAACATGCCCGAATCGTGTTACGAGCTTTCTCTCAAGGACCTTGTCGAGAAGCAGCCAATGGAAATTGGGATTGAGGTTGAGGATCAAGAAGAGGAAGAAGAAGATGCGAGTACCGAAATTTTGGTAAAAGGGAAAGATGGGTTGAAGAAGAAGAAAAAGAACCAGAGGAAGCCATTGGTATCGAGAACTGGTAGCATGGATAGTGGAGGGTTTCTGTTGAAGATGGTTTTGCCAATTTCATTTGGGTCAAAGAAGAAGATGACTTACAAGAAGAAGAGTGAGAATTGTGTGGTGGGAAATAGTATTACAAGTAGTGCAAAGGTGTCTCCAAAGCCTCAAATATTTGATGGATCTCATGTGAAAGGTGGTGTGGTAGAGTATGATTGGTGGAAGAAGAGAGTTTCTGGGTCTGGAAAGAGTGAAAGTGGGGTTTCAAGTCTTAATAGTGGAAGCATAAAAAGCAGTGGAAGCAGCAGTACTAGCAGTTGCAGCAGCAGAAGCAATAGCAGGTAATTTCTAATTTTACTCCCAATTTAATTGCTTTTTGTGTTTCAATATTGATCTCATATTGTAGTAATAGATGTTTTGCAATTCTTGGGGATTTTTGAGAGACGCTCAGAAACATTGTTTTGCCAATTGGGGTCAAAAGGAAAACACTTTTATTTACTTTTTTACAATTACACTCATTAGTCTACAATTAATATAAGATAAAATCGCCTATTTACATGATGGGTAATGTTTATTCCAAGAATTTGAATAAGTTAGGTTGATTCTTAAGTTTTGTTTTTGGACAAGATTCTTAAGTAAATACATGGTCCAGATTCACAATTATGATACTAGACTGTTTGGTAAGAAAACTTTAGCAATTGACTTAAAATAATAAAATCCCACAGCAGATTTTTTGGCATAAAACAGGGGAAGTTTGGTAATATAGATTTTAGAAAAAAACTGAAAGGAAGTCCTTCCTAAATAGTGACGAAACACCAATTTATATTGAAGAGCAAACAAGTACTCAAGATTTGGAAAATTTAGGTACAGCTGGAAATTTCATGTGATGTTCTAGTCTTCTAGATGCACCTTGTTATAGTCAGTATAGAGAGACTTTTGAAAAAGGAACAGAGAAACGTGAAGAGCAATAAGATGGAAACGTGTGAAACTGGTTAGTATGTGACTGATTTGGCAAATTTCGTGACTAATAAGTCAGTAGTCACAGAAAGTTCAAAAGAATATCTGGTGCAAAAGCTCTGCAACTTCGCGGGACAGTTACAGAAAATTTGGTACCACTAAATTGTTGGGTAGTTTCCAAAGCATTCCATGGCCAGATATTTGTGAACAACAAATAGATAAGACTTCAAAATACAAGTTTTAGGGTGATTGTAAGATCCACTAAAAATGCTATAACCAAGTTGACACTAGAAGATTCTTAAATCTTACGTTATCAATGTATAGATGATATGGGATTTAGGGTATATAACAGTGATGTATATATATACAGAGTTAGAGTAATACTTTATTTCAAATTCACGTTTAATAACTTAATTATCAGACTGTCTGACAAGTGACAAGAGAATGTTTCAAATTATGAAATTGTATTTTCTGTCCTTTGTGTTGCACAAAATAGTACATGTTTTGTGTGTTTAATTATTTTAATAATTTCTTGGCCAAAAAAAAATTATTTTAATAATTTAATAGTTTTAATAATTGGTTTGTGGTTGTTTTGATATTGCAGGCGCAAGAGTGGTGGCTGCTGGCCCTTCATCCTGATGAAGAAGAATAAGAGGGTGGATTAAATGAGTACTTGCATGCCTTTTAGCTAAGAGCTCAAGAGAATGTTAATTAATTAGTTCAATGTTTGTGTAATTATCTCTCAAATGAAATAATGCTTATTAGATATATATATATATATATATATATATATACATATATTATGATATATAGAAGAATATTGCAGCAGAAATTTGCAGTGTTTCTTATGTATATATTTTTGCAGATTTTGAAAAAGGTTCTAGCTGCTTATTGTATTGAGTATTCATTCAACATCTGTTTTCCGAGAGATAAGTGTTGATAACTTGCTGTGTCTTCTCTATATGTATGCTTCAACTGTCTGTAATATTGAGTTATAATAGTTTACAACTCAGTGCTATAATGGAAAATTGACTACATGAATTAAATTTGCACCTTGAAACACTTGTATTGGTGATTTGTTGTGTTAGTGTTTTGTGTGAAGGGCAGGACCTTTCATGTCACCCTATCATTCACTTTCATTTTCAATTTAAATTAACATTTTCTCCATCATAATGAAAATCGACAACATAATGTGGACATAGTCTGAAATATGTAGATTAAGAGTTAGATGAATAATCATGATAAATCCTTTTGTTCTTGTGTGTGATTGTGATTGACGATTTACTCTCATTGATTGACCATTTTTGGCCTTTTTCCATCTTTAGAGGAATTTATTGAAGCTTTGAATCCACAAAACTAGGAAACACTTTCAAAGAATCAACGTTAATAACAATCAATCAGCTTAACTATAAGTCTAAATTGTCTAATCATATCAATCAGCTTAGTCACAGGTAATTATAACAAAAATTAACATCAAGAAATATCTTCCAACAATTGGGGTTCAAATATTTTGACCCCATGTTTTTATTTTAAGGTTTTATTTCAAAAAGTCTAGATTTAATTTAGGTAGATATCTCACTTAATTTTTTCCATACAATGTTGGGCTTAAGTTGCTGTTGTTTTTGTTTTTGTTTTTAAGTAAAATGGAAGTAAAGAATGATTAGTTCTCAGGTACACTTCTTTATCCTTGGACGTGCCACATGCCAGCCTTTTAAGCAATGAAGAAAGAAATGTGTATGATAAGGTCTGACCAAACATAAATTAATATACAATGCAATCTATATATATATATATATATATATATATATATATATATTACCACAAGTTTATCTTATCAGAAAAATTCTCATAACGGAATAATTATATATATAAAAAAAGAAAAAAAGAATGCTATGTGGACGGTTGAACAATAATTTGATCATCCATAATGCAGCAGGTGGCAATAATATTTCTTGAGGTCCTTCATCCAGAAATTTTAATAGCCTTTTCTTTATTCAGTAAATTATTTTAAAACGTATTTGACTGCCTTTAATGATATATAAATCTACTTTAAAATATTGTAATCACAAATATGTCCATTGTTTGACAAATAAGCTCACGTTATAATTTTTTTCATATTTCTTGTGACAAAAGCTTGACCTTTTTTTTTAACTGGCCAAATTACTACTGTCAAACAATGGTAACTAATAATAGGTTTTTACATTATAATATGGGTGGATATGACTCCATAAGTCTAAATTTTATATTTTATTTTACGTTGATTTTATTATTTTTTGACATATCTATATAAGAAGAGATATTAGATATATTTGTAAATATTATTTTTAAGCAATTCAAATAACTACTGTTCCACATGACAATTATTGTCATTGTCAAGTGTTTGGTGGTTTCCGTGTCTCACTCATTTCAACTGAACTCAAAAAAATAACTCTTTTTTATTATTTTTTCTTTAATAAACTAATTTATTTATATTAAAAGAATGAATGAAGATAACATTTTTTATTTTGGTACCAAGAAAGGGAATATAAGAAGAGTCATAATTATGGAATTATTTGGGGGTATCTGTCAAATATTAAATTATGATGTTCTAGAAGATTTTTCATTTCAACAGCCCCGGGCCTGCTCATTATTAAAATAAACTAATTAAAGGATCTCACTTTGCTAATTACTAGTCTCTTGTTAAGCACGTGTCAATTGATATTTCTAATTACAATTAAAACTTGTAATAATTTATTTGTCATAAAATAAGGATAAGGAAGTGGGTTGCTAAAGGTAAAAGTCTAATTTTGTATTTCTTTTATTTTTTAATTCTAATTATTTTATTTTACCCTTTTGTCATTTATTAATAATAGATGTTATCAATACCAATTTTTTTTAAGTAGGGATATTTTTGAAGTATTTGAAAGTTTAACCTTACTTCCCCTTCTCCCTTTATATATATAGATTATATATGAAATCTCAAATCTACCTTTAGTTTTGAAAAAAGCTATTTATTGGAACAATTTTATTTTCCTAACTCGTGTGGTATCAATTTATTTGATAGAATTTATCTTTGGTTTTTTTTCTTTACAGCCCAAAATAGAAAAGCCTATGATCGAACGGCCCACCACAAAAAAAAGCATGCCGATCCGTTTTAATAAGTCAAACGCTCGGCAATTGCCACTGTGACTATCTGAGACTACATAAGAAGATATTTATAGATAAATCTTATGTCTTTTTTTGCATAAACATGTCAAAAATTAATGAAACCAACATTAAACAAAAAGTCAAGCTTATGGATTCTTATCTACCAGTGTTATAACGTAAAAATGAATGAACAATGGCAATTTGCCCTTTTTTTTAATAAAATAGAAGGCATGTCGAGCGCCTAGCACTAAAAACATAAGAATGTTATAACGTGAGTTTATTTGTCAAAAAGTGGACCTATTTGTCATGGCAACCTTTTAAGTTAGTTTATTTATCATTATTAAGGGCTATGAAATAGACGTTAAAATCTTTACAATTTATCTTTTCCTTTATTAGTTTTTTATTTTATTTTGAAAAGTCTAATGTATAAATGGCATGTGTAAGTTTAAAATTAATAGTAATTGAGAAAAATAGTTCGGACAAATAGCATTGGGACGCTGCTATTTAGCTTCAACTTTTTTATCTATATCCCCAACACTTTAATAAAAATCTAATTTCCAATTCTACCCTAATGTAAATTGGCTTTTAGAGACATAAAATCAAATTTAAAAAAAAATATAGTTAACTTAAAACTATACCTAACATCAACTATCCACTCACCCTCTCCCCTAAACTCTCTAACATAACCGCACTACAGCACTCTTCATATTGATGCAAATAAATTTATCTATTAATGGATTGATGCTCAAATCACGTAGTTGGTGTCTTCAAATGAGTTATTAATTTTCATAATTCCTTAAAGTTTTAACATAAAAAATGCTTATATTTTAAATTTAGAATATATCACGATGTAATCTGCAAAATTTAGAATCATGTTCTGCATCATATGGCAATAACTCAACTAAAACTAAGTAATATGTTCGAAAGTCAGCTACCAAATGGTTTCATAAAATTTAAAATAAAAATTTTCGGCATGATGCACCGAACCTCCCTACACATGTTCAGTCATGCAACATTGAACATCCTCATAAACCAAAGACAAAATAAAACGCGAATTTGTTTTTTCAAAACTGTTTCCATTAGTTCAAATTTAACATTATTAAATGGTTAAGAACTTAAGATTCAAACTATTTCACCCAAACATGAATTATATAACAAATAACTTTCATTCAAAGTCCTAAATCTAAGATTTGATTCATGAAAGATTTGGATGGGTTTGGTACTGATTCGGTGCTGGTATTGGTTGTCGATGGTGGTGTTCGTTGATCTGCAATTGGATCTCACATTTTGATTGTGGCCGATGTTGAAGTGGAGTTGAGCGATTATGTTGGGTATAGAAAGTAGAATATTTTGGGTGTGATGTTAGGTTTTAATAAAGGTAATTAATTTCTAATTTTTGATTAGGTACATATAGTATGATGAGGATATAAATAAATAAACAAGGAAATTATCTCCTACTACTAAATCACTAATAAATTTGGTGTAATGACCCTAACTTAAAAAGTTGATGTAAAAGATAATTTCTGGAATTTTTTTATAGATGCACTTGTTGTGTTTTTATAAATGTATGGATTTTATAGATGTTGTTGTTATATTTTTACATATGCACTGATTTCGCAAATGCATTTATTATAAAACTCGAGTGTAAACTAATTACTCGTTTGATCCATGATAAATTTGCAAGTCAGAAACAATGAATGTTGGTGAAACCTCAATATCATTAGGCGGTCTAATACATATAGTGATGGTGTTTATTAGCAGCCTCCTCGTATTTCTTGTTGCTTTCTTCAAGTAGTTTATCAACACCAGTCACCCTCCCCAAACCTTCCCTCCTCTCTCGTCCTCTCTTTAAAAGAAAAANAAAAAAAAAAAACTAACAAAGAATCACATATGCAAACAAGTTTGTAATAGTGCAACCAGAAATTTACGAACAGTAAAACCTGCAATTACATGTGATTAAGCATATATTAAAAAATAAGAAAAATAAATAAATGTGATTGCATTGATCTTTATATATATATAGTTTTTAATCTAGAAAGCATTCATCTTAATAATTAGAAATCCACAAGTGAATTATATTCTACTGAGTAATAAGCAAATGAAAATATAACAAAATTTCACAGATCCATACACTATTGAAAAATTTTCACAGAACACAGTATGTTATTTGTGTCCCTCTGATATAAGAGGCACAAATAATCATGTCCTTTTGACATTGGGCTGCAGCCATAATTAATTAACTTATTTCTACAATTAGAGTTTCCGTTGTTAATAGAGCTTGAATTAATGTTACGTGGTTAATAAAAATAAAATATTGGTATATATGACAAATTTAAGCCTTTTCATTTAATAACATTAATACAAAATTTATATGGAAGAAATCAAAGATATGTTGCAAAATAACAATGGAAAACCAAATCCAGAAAAAATATAACTTTCATTTTTAATTTTCACATTCTTGCATTCAACATCAATAAAAAACACCAATACTTTATCAAATATTCCTAATCGGTATCCTATTAATGTTTCACCTTCTCCTAATCTGCAAAAAAAACCAAGAACTATGAGTGAGGGAAAAAAATTAAAACAGAAACAAACCAACCCACCCACCTGGTGAGAACAAAAAGATTACAAGAGTGTTTTGGCTAAGTAAAAGGCAACTAACTTAAAAATCAATTTTCAATATTAATATATCTATCTCATAATCCAAATACAAGCACAGAAAGACTATTCTTTTTATATGAATTACATCATATAAACTAAGAACACGGGAAAAGCAAGCTGCCAGGTAGGAAAAACTTAATACAATTAATTAGAAAATAAAAGAAATAGATATAGGAAATAACAAGAAAGCTTCCAAGTTCACAGCCCAAGATAGATGTTAACTCATAGTTTCCGAAATGAAATTTCCCCAAATAAACAAGAAATAAAATACAATTGTGACCAAAAAAAATTCACGAATTTACAGCCCAGAAAAATGTTAGGGCAAACAAGAAAGCTGACAAAAACATAAAGAAAGTAAATTAACAGAGAAAGAGAGACAGAGGAAAAATGAGAGAAAAAAAAAAACAAACCCACCCACCCTAACTCAGTCCACTGTCAGCACGAGAGACACATATAGGTGGCACGAATGATATGTGTCCCAATATTATAGAGCACATATCAACTAAATTAGTGCTCAATGTCAAAAAGGTGTCACATATATTTGTGCTCAATACCCATTTTTCTAGTAGTGATAGAGATAGTTAAGGTTGAGTGAGAGAGAAAGGAGAGGAGAGTTTCAGCCGTTGGCTTAGGTCCCCTATAGTGAGGGTGGGGTTTTAGGGTGTTGTATGTTCAAAAAATATTAAAACATATGTTTGGTTATATGTTAAGAGCAATACATGGCTCCATTTTATTGGGCCACATCAATGCTTAGGAAAAGAGGAGCAACACATGACTCCATTGTATGGAACCACATTAATGCTTAGGACAAGACGGTCTTCAAAATTGAGAAATCAAGCATTTTCCTTTTATTATTCTATTTAAAAGCGTATAAAAAGAGTTAAAAAGAAGTTGTTTAAATTTATTATTAAAATATAAATTTTATTTAAAAAGTTCATTAAAAATTATTATTCTTGACTTTTGACTTTTTGAAATGCTATATCATTTTCTAAAGTTTGTTTGACATTTTTTTTTTATTATAATAGTTTTATTGGAAATTTGTGCATCTTTATGTTTAAGGTTATTATTTTTATTTTTTCTATTTGGACTATATTTATGAAAATGTAAGTAGAAATAACTTGTTTTAAATTAAGGTATTTTATATTTAAGCTCATTACACTTTTTTCACTTGGGTCTTTCTAAAAGCCTTTCTAAAGGTGTTAGAATTAAACCCTTACTCTGAAATGTGGCTCTTTTTTCATTTTATTTATAATCAAAACAGTATATATCATTCATAAACTCTTAGGGAGGGCCCCATAAAAGAAAAGCAACACAAATGCTCAACCAGAAATTTCTGCAGCAAAACATGTTTTGTGGAGCACCCTGAATATCATCTACCTGCACTCACACAAAAAAAAAAAAAAAAAATTGTAAAGATAATCAATTACTTTATGTGACATGAAATTGTTGGTGTAAATTAAGCTTAAACAAGACAAGACAAACAGATTACATGAAACCTCTTCAAGGACCAATCTTTGGGGAAAAGTTTACAGATCGAAATTGAAACCATTTTAATAGATGTGATTTCGACCATATCCATGATATGAGCCACACCAAGCCCACATCCATGACTCTGAGCATTTTACAGGGAAAAGGTATTTTATTTTCCTTGTTTGGTTTAAAATAGGAATGGGGATGAGATTGGTATGGATGGAAGTGCCCAATTGTCTTAACCAGGCTTTGGGGCCTGAATGATCATGCCTTCCCACCCTTCCAGGATAAGTCCAGCTTTATATCAATCATATCATACACAAATCCATATATACGATGGTCTGGACCTGGGTCAAGGGTTAGTACTGGGCTCAACCCAATAGCTTCAAGGTTTAGGGGCTTTCGATTGGTATCCATATAAAAATAAAAAATAAAATAAAAAGCTGCCACCCCACCCCACACCACACTTTGTAACAGAAAATTCAAATAATTAAGCCCACACCACACTTTGTAACAGAAAATTCAAATAATTAAGATTGAGTAATTGATTACGGTATTTCCAAATATTAAACACCAAAATTGTTGTGAGTAATTTAGAATTGTTACTCACGATAACTTTTGGGTGTTTTACTGTGATTCTAAATGGGCCCTTATACTCTTCTCTTAAATAACTCTAAGGTGTCATCTGTCTTAATAGGTCCATTCGATGAATGCTTGCCCGAAATTTTGTCTTCAAGATAGCCAACGATTGATCTTATAGTACACATTTCCTATACTCACTGAGTGTTAGGCCTGATAGAAAATATGTGATATGGGATATGGGCGAGTTCGTGACATCTAGGTGTCCTTGTCTTCTTCTTCTCAGCCATTTGCAGTTGTCGCGAGGTTGTCTGCTCAGGTGCAAAAGTTGCAAAAGAACCTACATGTCGAGAAAGCGGCTCGTGAGGCATATATATGCGGCTGCTTAGGTGCATAAACACATATGGCAATTGCTCAGGCAAAGAGGAGTGAGATGTAGAATATGTTCGCTACCTTTGCTCTGATTAATGCCTGCTGGGTTTGACCCATCAATGCTTTGGATGCCACACCAAACGGATATGACGACGACGCTACGGCCTTGGGATAGATTGACCAGTAGGGACATTATTTATTGTTTGTATAAGAATATATGTATACATTTGGAAATAATTATGGAATATTAATATGAAAATTTTGCTACTTTTTGTTAATATAAATTTATTAATATTTTGTGTTATATAGTATTTGGATTAAAAAATAATAGAAAAGTTAAAAATTTAAAACTAGATTCATCACCTAAGGTTGGATAGTCGTCGCTTAAAGTATTGGGAGACTAAATTTGTTCGTCTCTCAAAGGTTTTTGGGCGATGAATCTTTTGGTTCGTCGCCCAAAGTGATTTTGCGAAACAAACAAAATTTATCTCCCAAGGTGGCTTTGGGTGATGAAATGATGAATTTTTAGACTGACAACGTTTGGGTGAGGAATGTTTTGACAAAAAAATTTCTATGAGATGCCCAAAGTGTTTTTCTTTGTAGTGAAGATAGTATGTTTGATATATTGGAGTAGATGTTAGGGTTCAATGATTTTGGTGTTGGAAATTTTTTAGAATGAAATTTTTTAATTTCTCTTTTTATAATTTAAGTTTTGTAGCTAGGGTTTTGTTGGCAAAAAAAAATTAAAATTTTATAGGGTTTCAAGGAAAGTAACAGTTTTTATAAAAATTTAGGCATTTTAGTATATCAAGATACATATAATTTTTTTTATTACATTAGAGAGAATCTAGTACACCTAAGAGTATATTAATTGAAAGAACACCTAAGAGTATATTAATTGAAAGAACTTGATGAGCGATGACCATAAATGCAGAGTCGTGCACGGTGTGGCTGCGACTAGCGAGGGTTGGTTATTTTAATGTCCGCACTGTTTTACCCATGTGTGCTATACATGAATGGCCGAATATATTGACTCATAAATGTTATTTTTAATTAAAACGATGAAGACCAGATATCTATTTGCAAGAATATCTTTTTTTTTTTGCCAATAACCAACTACTATAAGTTTGTCCAAAAGCTGAAATGTGCCACTAACCAACTATTATATATTATGGTTATTTACCACTAATTTATAATTAATGAGGCAAGTTGGGGTTAAATTAAAGGTAATGTTTATACAATGACTAACGCAGAAAGTGCCAATTTTGATCTGAAGTCAAGCCATACATTTTATTCCAGCAAAAATATTAGTATGCACAAATAAACAATTTTGCTTACCTCACCAGCATGACGTACTCATACATAGTGCAAGCAAATGTTCCTTACAACATTAAACTAATTGATTATTTTATTTTCTACCCTCACCAATAATAACTTAAAGCGTGTATATATGATCATTTTGGTCTATTTTGCCGTCACTTTAATTTCGTCCATATGACTTCATGTTGCTTTAAGTTTTACAATCAAACTAAAATTAAAATTTCATCCAAATTTAGACTGCAAAATCTTTTTTTTTTTTCATGCAAGAGGCCAACTATGCAAATTTTGTGACTATTTGTTTCTTGAAATTGTAAAGAATAATATTGCGTGTGATTTCCGCGTGAAAATTATGTCTAATTTAGATGAAATTTTAATTTTGAACATAATTATAACAAAATTTAAACTATAAGGACTTAATTAATTTAAAATTTTAAAACAAAAAAGACAAAAAAAAAGTTGTTACGTTGGAATCAAATTCTTGATTTAGCCTAATTCTAATCTTTACTCTATCCACCCTCACCATCATTTGGGCAAACGTACCCGAAGGATTAAGGTCAAAATTAAAATAAGAACCAAACTATAAAGACCAAAATGGTCATTTGGCCTAACCTAAAATATGAGGCTCTGAGACCGCTAATACATATAGTTGGTGACTACGAGCTAAAGGCACACCAACGTCCAGTTTGTGACATATTTAAGTAATTTTAAAATAACCGAAACGTCCGAAACGAATCTAATATATATGCCAAGTCGGTGATCAAATCTAGATAGGAACGAACGAAATATAGATTATTTTCACATCTGGATCTATTGCTCAATATGATTATTTATTATAATAAATTTTGCACCTGGATCTATTGCTCAATATAATTATTATAGTAAATGACTGAGTTAAATACT
>QANT01002474.1:0-13373 GCA_003254885.1 Purshia tridentata
ATATATTAAGCATTTTCTTATGTCTGATTTTTTTTTTTTCAAAGTATTATATTTGTAACAAGGTCACCAAAAACAAAATTGTGGAAAAAAAAGGTCGGGCATGTGAATAGAGTCGGATTCCTTTTTGAAATTATATTAAAAGTTATAGCAATGGTTCTCGAATTTTACATGAAGTATTACTTTGGCCTAGGAACTTATTATTAAATTATTTAATGCACCAACTTTCACTTGTCTCACTTTAGCCCAGGACGGAGCTAGGATTTTAAATTCTGGGGGGCTAAACTCAAGGATTAAGTCATATTTGCTCTATAATGCCACGAAGCGGCGGCGAAATTTTTGACGAACTACATCTTCTCTAAATTTCAAACATAGCTTCTCTAAATTCCAAAATCCCTTTTATAAATAAAATAGCTTCCCTAAATTCCTAAATTCTTAAATGTCTAAAAGAATTAGAGTACATTAAATAAAATTGAAAAGATTAGTTGGCTACTAATTACAATGGAGATGATAAAAAGAGCTAGACTGAATAAGGAAACTTGTGGCCACTTGGCACTGGCGATAGACCAAAAAAAGTAAGCTAATACTAACAATTTTTCTTCTTTTTTTTCATGGTGGGTTGACCACTTATCTATAGTGGGGTATATTTTTTTTTCTCAAAAACTTAGGGGGTGCTTTAGCCCACCTAGCCTTCTAAGTGGATCCGTTCCTGCTTTAGCCTATTATGTCAATTTCATTTATTTTCTCGTTAACGTATATCATATTAAAGAAATAAATAAAGGATGAATTATTATTTTTATCTTTTAAAAGCGGCTCACATGCTTGTCGTGTGATTAAAATTGATGGAAAAATTTAGATAAAAATTGACAGAATAGACTTAAGTGATACTGGTGAAATTAAATTTATGTCGACACCATATCGGCGCTCTCCCAAAAATATTGGTAGGTTTTGAAAAGCAACCTAAAGTATGGATTGTCCTAATTATTGAATTATTCACTAGCTCTATGATCATTTCTGTATTTATAATATGTATAGGATGATCCCATTACTGAAATTGTACGTTACAGGCAGCATACCTGAGCAATGATCCTGACTACCTCAGTTGCAAGAAGAAGGAGTGTAAGAAGTATGAGAAAGGTCAATGTGTGCTGTCAACTTGCGGTGGTTCATTATCATTTCACGTTATCAACATCAGAACCGACATTGAATTTGTGTTGTTTTCTGGTGGATTCGAGACACCTTGCATTTTGAAGAGATCAAACCCTCTCAAATTTGTCAACCCAAATAAGCCATTATATGGCCATCTCTCAAGCATAGATTCAACTGGAACATCGGTACGTCACCCACTATTAATTAAGTACATTATTCTTACTTAATATTTTGGTTTAAATAGAATATGTGCATGAATATTCTCTTACGTGACCTCATTTTTTGCTTTTCAGTGTAGATAACTTATATACGACCACTACCGAATATTTTATTTATTTATTTAAATGTTATGCTGCGATCTATTGCTAGATTATGAATCTGCATTTTAACAAGACTCCTTAATTAATGACCTAATCAAAATTGATATTCTGATGACATAATATTTTAGATTATTTCACAAAAGAAAATTTCCCATTTTTAAAGTGATTCTGATGAATTAGAACTAAGTTTAGCCTGATGAGCCCAATTATGAAGCTTGCAAAGTGAATATGAAATTAACAAGACTGGAGCAAGTTAAGTATAATGAGTTTCTGTCCTACATTTTCCCCTTAGCAAATAAAGGATGATCGTGTGGTTCTATCAATTAATTAACTTGGGAAAAGCATGGTTATGACATAAATAAATGGATCATGAATTATGGTGCAGATGAGATTAACATGGGTCAGTGGTGATAAGAAGCCTCAACAAGTACAATATGGAGATGGAAAAACACAGACATCAGTAGTTACCACATTTTCACAAGATGATATGCGAAGTGAGTTCCTTTTCATCCTTATTTTATAAGTCTATCACCCAATCATTGAGTATTAAATCCATGATACTTAAATAATTGAGTAATTAATGTTCACTGAATTTGAGCCAAAATCAATTTAATCAATTGTCAAGGTTCACAATTTAACAACATAAATATCTTATGTCGCAACAGAACTAATTAATCCCTATTTATTTGGTTTGCATCGTTGATCTCTCTATTTCTTTTGTTTTCATTGTTTTTTGTGCCTCTTTTATACATTGTTATAGGTTCAGCTCTACCAAGTCCAGCCAAGGATTTTGGGTGGCATGACCCAGGCTTCATTCATTCAGCAGTGATGACTGGACTTAAGCCTTCGTCTAGTTGCTCTTACAGATATGGAAGGTAATGAAGAACCCCCCTATTCAACGAGTCTGTATCCTCTACTTATTTTTTGTTGATCTTGCTTAATTGCTATCCTCTACTACCACTACAAGAAAAATAGGTTATAGGGGCATTTCAGTAGGGGCGTTAGGAGAAGCACCTCAAATTTTTAAAAAGTAAAGACGTAATTTGGAAACTGCTCTTATGTTTATATAAATAAAAAATGACAACAGAAAAAAAGTGCCTTTACCTATATTAGGGATTTAAAAGAAGCGCTTCTAACATTTTAGTAAAAGGTGCAAAGGTTTTGGTGCCTAAATTTTGTACCATTTAGTAACGAGTCTGTATATGTTATGTTAAGTATCTATATTACATATTTCTAATATAAATCTTAAATTCTAAACCCAAAACTCAAAACGCTAGAAGGAGGTCATCTTGGACATGATTATAAGGTCAACATCAAAAAGATGATAATCAAGTTTAACCTCAACCTTAGTGTTTGCAGAAAGAAAAACTAATATGAGACTTCCAAAATTGAAAGAAATATGCTGCATGATGAGAATACTCAAAATATGATTTTGTTAATAAGAGAGTAGCCTTTCATCTTTTGTTCCATTTTACGAACCAAAGTGACCTTATTTGGAACATTGAAAAAAAATGCAGTGATTCAGTTAGTTGGAGTGATAAAATCCAATTCCGGACTCCCCCAGCAGGAGGCTCTGATGAACTCAAATTTCTCGCATTTGGCGATATGGGAAAGGCTCCTCGTGATGCTTCTGTCGAGCATTACATTCAGGTATATATCATGCATTTTTGGTGCTGCAGAAATTCAGGCTCCAAAATAATTGAGGACAAACAGGTTTTGGGGATCAAAAGTGAAAATAGCCACACAAAAAATCAGAATTTGACCTTAGGTTTACAGAAACTGGCTAGCTATGCATTGCTCATTCGTCTGTTATTGGAAATATTGCATTGATAACAACATAACAGAAATCCCTTCAAATTTTAAATTAACTTCCAAGTCACACACACTTCACCAATGCATATGTCTAAAGACAGTCAATATATACAGTACATTAGTTTTATCTCTACATACCTTGAAGGAACAGGAAAAGGCTAAAGAGATTTTTGATGTTGTGGCATGTATATATAGCCAGGTTCTCTCTCAGTGATTAAAGCCATGGCCGATGAAATAAATTCGGGGAATGCAGACTCTGTCTTTCACATTGGAGACATTAGCTACGCCACTGGATTTTTAGTTGAATGGGATTTTTTCCTTCACCAAATCAACCCTGTTGCTTCTCGAGTTTCTTACATGACAGCTATTGGAAACCATGAGAGGTAAGCTCTTTACTCAACATGTTCAATGATCATCAGGTTTAACTAAGTAGTTGTCACAGGGACTTTGTAAATTCTCCAAGAGGGTTTAAAACCATTTTTTTGGTATTTCTATAGGCTATGAATAATGTAGATTAACATCTTGATTTATATTATTGGTGAATTTCTAACAACTTAAGTTTTTGGGGTCCAAAAATTGTTTAATAATATGATATCCGGGCTCTGGTTGCATGAGGTCATGGGTTTGAGACTTCAAATTCTCATTTCTCGTTCCTTTTTGGTTTGTAAGGTGTATGGAGAGTCTTCACCTATATGTTTGTCTATGTCTGCCTTTCCTGCATAATGAGACTACAGATGAGGGAGGATATTAGCTTTGATCTAAAATGTTAGTTCCCTAACAACTTAAGTTTTTAGGGTCTTAGTGGTTGTCTAACACACATGAATATATTCAATAGTCATATTATCTTTTGCTATTTTATTTTGTTTTGCCATGTGGGATTTATAATTTCTATGCTTGGATACACATTTTTCAGGGATTATATAGACACCGGATCAGTTTACACCACTCCAGATTCAGGTGGAGAAACTGGAGTTCCTTATGAGACTTACTTTCCTATGCCAACCCCAGCAAAGGATAAACCATGGTATTCCATAGAACAAGCAAGTGTCCACATCACTGTGATTTCTACAGAGCATGACTGGTCCCAAAATTCTGAGCAGGTAAAGATGATTTAGCACTTCTGCAGTTCCTAATATCAAATCAAGTTTTCTCCCAGACTATTTGATTTTTTCTTTTTTCTTTTTTTTTTTTTCATTTTCCTACTATATGCACTTGATGTAATTATATACTGTTGGCTGTTGCAGTACCAATGGATGAAAAAGGACATGGCTTCAGTTGATCGATCTAAAACTCCTTGGTTGATTTTTATGGGGTAAGTCTAACTTAAATTTGTTAAAAAACTGTTTAACATCTGTACCTCTCTGTTTGTGTGTTTATTTATATGTGCCAGGCCAGTTCCTGTCTAACCAAATTTCTTGTATGCATTTGAAAATTGAACCCACCCTCTTAGAATAATTTTGATTAAATTCATGCTATTGGAACAGCCTAAAAAATGCAGTAATTAACTTTTAACTCTTTCAATTGCAGGCATAGACCTATGTATACCTCCGCAAATGGACTCTTGAGTGTTGATAAAAAATTTGTTGACGAAGTTGAACCATTATTACTGGAAAGCAAAGTAAAATCCCTCAGCCCCTACTTATTGCCTTCTCTCTTTTTTTTTTTGGTCATTTTTTAAGGGTCTTGGAAATATAATAAGAACTCTATGTTGGTAAGCTCCGCTTGAATAGTACTCAAACTCCCTTCGAGTAGTGCTCCAGCTCCTCTTGAGTAGTGCTGGAATCCCCTTAAACAATACTCAATGGTTATATTTTTAAAACCCCAAAAACCAAGAACCTAAACGTTTTTTAAAGACTCAAATTTTGACTATTTTTTCAAATTTTCTGTGCCTTATCCACTGGTTCCATTAGGTATAACATTGATTCTTTTTAATTTCTTTCTAACATAAGTTGGAAATTGAACTAGGTTGATTTGGTCCTATTTGGTCATGTCCACAACTATGAGCGGACCTGCGCTGTTTATAAGAGTCAATGCAAGGGATTGCCTGGGAAATATGAAAATGAGATTGACACATACGATCATAGTAATTACAATGCCCCAGTGCATGCAATAATTGGTATGGCTGGCTTTACCTTGGACAAGTTCCCAACTGGTGTAAGTCTCTCTCTCTCTCTCTCTCTCTCTCTCTCTCTCTCACACACACACACACAAGTATGTTCTTCATTGTTCTTTACATGTAATTGGACTTTGATCAAACAGGTTCATAATAGTTGGAGTTTATCAAGGATTTCTGAGTATGGTTACCTAAGAGGGCATGCAACAAAGACAGAGATTAAATTAGAGGTCAGTACACAACTTTGAGATTGAAATTCATAATACAGAACACATATATAAATTGCAAATGTTGCTTACCAATGCATCAAAGATTGAGTGATTTGTTGCATGTGAGTGGATTAATTGCTGCCTCATATTGAAAAATTATAACATTAGATAGTGGTTTACAAGGAGTTAAGTCTCTTTACCCATTGCCAATTGGATTTGGATTGGATACTCCAATTTTATTCATGGTATCAAAGCCATATTCACCCGCATGTTGGGCCAAAAAGCCACAAGTTGGGAACTCATCATGTGGGGGAGTGTGTGAGAATGTGGAGACAATTTAGCATTTTATGTTACCAAACTATCAATGTGACTATTGATGAGTTAAAATCGTATTTATATGTACAGTCTAGATTGAAAGTTTAGTTATACAATATGTTAAAGAAAAAAAGAAAAAAAGGAAAAAAAAGGAACCACCCTAGCCCTGATATAGGAACAATAAGATGTTATTACAGTATCACATCTTACTACTGTGCAAAAACTATGACACTGAGTTTCACGTTCTCTTAATTTCTATCATTTTTCAGTTTGTGAATGCATCCACAAGAAAAGTTGAGGACAGCTTCCGCATTACAAAGGCAAGGTCTATCTAATAGAAATATTTGGGTAAATCTATAGGTGAGTTGAATGTACAAAACACAGAGAGGAGTAAAGAGTGACCCCTTAATATCTGAAGGATGTAGTTTAATTCAAAAAATGTCACTTGCTCAATATGTATTTCTTTACAAATTATAAGGTTGATGTCTTCTTCCCACAACTATTGTAATTGTGTGGGAATGTCAGTTTTACCATCACTTGAACTCTTATACAAATGAAATATTTTACAAAAGTTAATTGAAGATTTTATTGAATGAGAAATTCAAGTTGTCTTATTCTGCCATGTGTTCTGAGAAAGCACATAAAACTATTAGCTATAAATGCAGTCAAGTTCTTTTCTTTTTCAGAGCTTCCTTGTTCTTTCTTTGTTAGTGATGGCATTCAAGGTTTAGCCTCCACGGCTTTTTCCAATTCCAATTAATTTGGCTATTTATAGTAAATATTCTCATGTACTCAAATTTGATATATGAAAATTAAACAAGATTGAGCTAGATTTTTTCAAGAAGACAGAACTTGAAAGTTATAGTATATATTCATGGTGGTAATAGTGAGATTGTAAGGGCCTGCAATGCATGATTGCCCAAAGTTTTTTAACCTAAAATTGCAAATGCCCTCATCAGATCTTCTAAAGGTTCTGGTCATCTCATTGTTTAACATTCGCTTAATATTGGCTGCATGAATTTTGAGGTTAACTCTACCCATTAGTGATCATGGATAATGAATAAATGTTCTGATTTCTCCTCTGTTGTCAAGCATGTTGATTATATTTTGAGATATCATTTGTGGAAAGGATTCCTTTCTTATTCATGTAATCTCATTTATGACTTTGCTTTTAAAGAGAGATTCTTGTATCCAGAGAGTTTGTGGTAATTCCTCTGTAATGAAATCTAGTTGAGCACATACTTACAGTCAATATTGACTGCTGAGAAAACTGATGAGCTTTCTTTTCAAAGAAAAGTGTTATAACGAAAATCAAATTGAGAATGCCTCATGTGCTGTATAAAGAAGTCCTTGGTCTCATTGTGATCCATCTTAGTCTTTGAGAACAAATCTTGGCTGTGTTCATTAGAAGCATGCTTTGCTTGTTCCTTAGTTCATGTTCTTTAGAAGTGTGCATCTCATTAAGAAAGATGTCTAACTGATATTTGACCATATCTCTCTCAAATACAGCAATCTCGGTTTACAGGTTTCGTTCAGTTTTTGATTGACTGATATTGAGTTGAGTGAGTTTATCAAGCTTCTGTGTCTTGAATAATTTAGACATCCTTGTGGCATTTGAGTTTATATGATCTTTATGCATCTTGTTTATGATCATGGAATAACTCCTTTTTGAATGATCATATATTGTGGTGCATTTTGGTTAATTCATTGAGTTTCTATTTCAGACAGAACATTGTATGTAAATCGACTGTTATATGCATGTGATTTTCAAACCAAGTCCTATGTGTGTTTTTCATTATATTGATACCCTATTTTGTCTACTGATTGTTGATAATGTATGTATGTGAACTTTATCAATAGATCATGAGATCTTAGGGTAGTCTATCAATCGCCAAGGGTCATCTATTGATTGACAGTTATCTCTGTGATCAGTGTCAGTTAATGTTGTAATGGTAAGTCATTCCTAATACAGCCAAAGATGCAGCTGTCTTGATCATTGCCTTATTGAACTCTGAGATTGAGATTCCCTTCTTTCATCTCATCTTCGAGCGAATATTCAAAGCTGCGACTACTAAGGTCAAAGTGTCCAAAGTCCAAACCAAGTTTGAGTATTCTCTTTCCATCTATGATAAAAAAATCAGCATATAACGCTGTAGTTCCTTACCAAGATGACGATAACTACATTATGGACATAAAGGGTGGACAAATCCTCATTGTTGAAAAGTGAGGCTTATTTTAAGAAATCTTTGCCTTCCACTTATGCTGTCCTTTAACAACATAAAGACTTCCTGCTTTATTAGATGCTCATCCACTTACCTCTACAGGTCCTGTCAATCTTACATCATACTTCACAAGAACAACTGGTAGCTCTTAAGGGTCACTTTTGATAGATATTAGATGAAATGGTAGCAATTAAGTCAACAAGATATTGCAGTCGAGACTCATCTGAACAAAATGACTAATCACTCTGACAATGTGGTCATAAGTGTAAGGCATTATATATCATGTACACCCTCAAGGAAAGGGCTTTAATTTCCAAGATGAAGTTAATGACTCTAAATAAATACCACAATTTCATCTGTAAGTGAGACTACATCACGAACGAATGCTCAACAAGCTGGTCAAAATTCTCCACACACTCATAATTAAGGAAACCCTAGCTGAACTCTAAAAAGTTACTGCTAACTTAAATACTGGAGATGATGTCTCTGTGTTCGAAAATGATGTTGATGGTGTAGCTCAAGGAAACATATTTACTATAGTGCGATGTGTACAAATTGAAGATGTGACTTCTCTTAACACCAATGATGATCCTGTCTGAATGACTTAGAAATCTAGGGTATAGGGGCATTGTAGAATCAAAGAGTCTTTATTAATGGTTGATTTCCCCATAGGCTGGTGCTTCAATTGTTTTTGTCACTCCCTTGATGTATAATTGACAATGACTCATTTTTTTTATAAATAAAATGCTATTTTGGTATATAGCGTACTTCTCTAATTACTCCTTGTTTGTGAGGTTTTGATGCCATGATTGCTCATGATTTATTATGTGCATTATGTGTGATTTATCGATATAAATTGAGTTAATTCTTGTAAGATTGGAGTATATATTGAGGGGGAGTTTGTTTCTTTGACAAAAGATATGTTTTAGAGGTGCAGACTGTGCAGTGATGCGTTTGAGTGAGTGTATCCCATTAAAGGGAAGTGTATTTCTTAGATAGAAACATGTCTTTTAAGGGGGAAATACATTTTTGAGGGTGATTCAAGGGGAGTGCTTACTGCTTAGCCATCCATATTTCAGCACAGAAGTGCTTCTGTCAAATATTCACAATCTTGTTGTCCCATTAAGGGAGAGTGCTTTTGTCACTTCCTTTGCAGCATTTGTGTGCTTTTGTCAGGTATTGACAGTTTTCTTGTCCCATTGAGGGGGAAGTGCTTGGTAATTCCACTTATCCCATTGAGGGGAGTGCATAGTCAATCCAATGATAAGCATTTGTGTGCTTCTATCAGGTATTGGTAGCTTTTAAACATTTACATGCTTATGTCACATGGTGACAATTTTAGGTTTCTATATAAACCCATGTTATTTGTTTAGGATGTTAGTTTTGTTGGGTTCATTGAAATTTTCTGTCATAGGTTTGTCTGTTTCTCATGTTACTACATCTATTACTTCATTTTGGCCTCCATAGCTGTTTTAAGGGAATATTAAACTTAGATTCTTTAAGATAACATTGTTTAGACTAAATTTACAATCAAATCCACCAAATTTATATTCAGGCCTTTTTACTGAGTGCCACATATGATTATGAATATATCAAGGTGACATTAATGCAACAAAACATTAAATTAATTGTGTTTAACAATAAAATCATACCCTCTTTTTTATAAGAAAAATCATACTTTTGTTATAGATTGTCAATTAGGGTATGTCCATTTTATCTAATAGAAAGCCAACGAGTCATTGATTTAGAGGTGTCAAATGTTATTTAAAGTAGATATTTGATTTTGTCCTTATTAGACATGAAAATATAATATGAGAACTAAATTAGTTCAAATTAGAGTTGGAATTGAGATACAAGTCAAAGCTTAGACACAAAATGTGAAAAAATGTTGCCTCTTTTTATTTTTTATTTTTTTTTTACTTTTTAATTTACTATCTAAGCCATCCACACCCCAATCCTTACTAATACTAGCCAAAATGCAACCCACCATCCATACTTAAATAAACTACTATGTATGACATGAATTGCTACACAGATTGTGCAAAAAACAAGCAGAAGAATGCCATTCTTACATGTACAATAGAATTGAAATGGCATTCAGTTCAGAAATTTGTATGGCATGCTACTTTTATAACAAACTGTCCGTCGTATCGTATCGTATATGATGGCCAGAGAGAAAAAAAAAAAACAAAAACAACAGAAGGAGATAAACAGTCCATCTTATTTACATCGCAGAATATGTAGATTACAAGAGTAATAAAATCAAACCATTTCACAATGGGATGCAACAATCAATTGCCCCAAACCAAATGACAGATATTTCTGCTAGCAACTGCATTGACGACATTGTTACTCTGTGTTCTAAGCATCTCCTCTTGTGCACTGACATCACCGTCCTAGTTAAAATATATGATTAATTTCAGTGGGTACAACAATAAAGGGGCAAAAAACAAACAAGGCTCTGTGTTAATTTGACTTCAAAATTGAAGTCAGCCTACAATCAACTACATGCAAAAACATTCAAATTGAGCTCAAGACAGCAATTTAGAGTTTATTTGTCCTTCAAGTACATCTGAAGGTAGATAATAGACATTGTGCACATGTGAGAGGATTTAAAATGCATTTTTTATTTGGCAGTTTTATGAAAAAAAAAGTGACACTAGATTTCAACATCTACACGATCTTACCCTTATGAGTCATGCTATCTATAGTTAATCCCAAGACCTTGTTCACAAAAACTTGCTAAATTCAAGCCTTAAAGTTTAATTTTCAGTACAATCATTTATAGCTACTGATATGAACGGACCAATAGCCAAAGAGTCTTCATGGAACAATTCAGCTCCAACAAACCTTCAAGCATTTTCTATAAAACAATAAAGAGTCATCAAAATCAACAATGGATTCCAACATCTATACAATCTTACCTAATGAGTCATGCATATATAGTTAATCCCAAGACCATGTGCACAGTCAAAGTGTTGATCAACAACTGAAACTAGGGTCCAAAAAATTTTGACAGCCTATTTTATTTTTCCTACTTTTAATAACCCATTTTTAAACACAGAAAAAGGGAAATCAGCACTTGCAAAATGAACCATTATTCCAGCTCATGCTATGTATCTAATGGCTGCTTGCAAGTCTCACCCATTCAAATCTGGAATTTTATGTGCCATGTGACAATTCTTATCTCTTACAAAAAGATTGGATGATCTTCACCAAATTAGTTTACCAACCTATAATTTCAAACACTAGACAAAACATAAGGGAGTGAATAATTTTCCATGTGATCTCGGAATTATCCAAAAAAACCCTTTATCTTTAACCACTTTCAAGAGAATGTTTTTTTTAAGAAGAATCACCAATGTAATGATGTCTCCCACTAAATGTTACACGATAAAACCACCGTTCTATTAACTACTGTGTGGTCACTCAACTAGATTGAATAATAGAAAACAGGTAAGTCTATTTGTACCCACCTTTTTTCATCACTCCCCAAATATCATAATCCCATTTTGCACTTTATTATTTAACTTTGAAAAATTTAAAAAGCAACAAATTTCTCTTTTACTCTCTGCCATTCTCCCTTTTATTACTCCCCAAATTTCATAATTTCTTTTTTACTTATTTTTATTAATTAAATTTGTGTTTTCCTCTCTCCCCTCCTCCCCTTCCCCTACAGCCACCGTTGATTTTTTTGAACTTCAAAAGAAATTATAAAAATTGAAAATTAATGAGGGTAGAACAGAAATGTTTCAAAAATTAACACGGAGGCATATGTGATGAGTACTAAAATAGAAACGCCCTAAAGCCAGAAAACCAAAAGCCCATATCGGCTCTCCCTTTCCCCTCTCACCCACCACCCACCATCTCTCTCACAAAAACTTGTCTAAACATACATGTATTCCTCTTTTATAAAGAGAAAAATCTAAAATTATTTTTGCTGGACCATGCTGTATGTCTAGACACTATGCTTAATCTTTAAATTCTCCAAGGGTGGCACATTTGGTTAAACAGATATTAACCAACTCATGTCAAATACAAATTATTGGAGTAAGGACTTACAAGTAGAGAGTAGGCACGGGCAAGAGATAAAAGTGTTGGGTACAAATCCAGAACAGCTATCGCAACTTCCTCAGTTACCTGGGGGACCTGCACTCAGAAGTAAAGATGTACAGCTAGTTCACAGTATTGTGACTAGAAATATATAGTTTGCAAAAGTAAGAAATAAATAAATATATATATATATACACACCACCAATTCTCAAAAGAAAGGACATGGGTATTTCTATGACATTTTGTTATTTTTAGGCCATTTTTTACAAGGGTTCAACATGTGAGGTATAGGGTTTTATATTTGAAGGTATATAATTAGTATTCAGGGTTTTATTTATGTTTTAATGCTCGAGTTTTGAGCGATAGCCCAAAACTTGGGAGTTAAAACCTAAATTCTAACCATAGAACGAGAACTAAAAACCATGAGAGTTTAAACCAAGAAATAGGTCTCAATTGATGCTTTATACCCTAAATAATTAAATCCTGCCAAGTTTAAGATCAAATGGTGAAAAAGAAGCCATAAAAGACATGCGTGATTTAGCAAATTTTACATCAAAGAACCACAAACACTTCAGCTCCATTTGGCACTATTTTTGTGCTTTCAAATCAGTAAAAGCATTTTTTGTAGCGTTTGGCATAAATAATTAAAAGTGCTTCTGGGCTATAGAAGCACTTTTAAGTGGTTCTTTTAGAAGCACTTCCAAGTAATTTTCTAGCAAAGCATTACTGAGCCAAAACGCTTCCTATAGAAGCAGTCCAGAACGGGACCTTACTATTTTTAATTGAGTTTGGATGCTAAAAACAGGCAAGTAGAAGGGTCCAATACACAAAGGACAAGAACAAATCCAGAAGAATCCAATAGGAAAACTATTCACATATCTTTGCAAAAATGGAACCCATAGAATGTAATTTTCTCTAAAATCATAGTATTATATATGACTGGACCCATAGTTTGTTACATCCAGACTTTACAGCCAATATGTCAATATCAGTCAAATCAGGGATGATATTCCTCTATCTCAAAAGAAGTTCATACCTGCATGAGCTGAATGGCAAATACGTCACTGACCGTCATTTTATCCAGGTCTTGGCACCTTTTAATAAATTCATCAAAAGGAGGACAAACCCCAGCACGTTTACATTGTTCCTCAAACAGCTCTGATTTGTAACATCGAGTTATTGC